>ML781984.1:490362-528446 GCA_009831015.1 Picea engelmannii
CATTCCATGGTTGCCTTTTGTTTATAAGCTAATGGATAAAATTGTTTTTTAATTGCTATTATGAAATCATTCCAAGAAAGCAAAATTTTTCCATTCTTTTTCATTTCTTCCTGTGTCTTATATTCCCACCAAACAAGTGCTGAACCATCTAATCTTAATGAAGCTAACTAAATTTTGGTTTCATCATATTGAATCTTTTGTATTCTAGAATAGACTTCAATTTGACTTATCCAGTTATCTAACTTTTCAGCGTTAACTTCTCCATTATAAAGTGGCAACTCAAATTTTATATCAAGCTTTAATGAAGGAATTTGCGAAGGAGTTTTACCATGCCCATTGGGAAGATGTTTTGAACTTGAATAAGAAGAAGAAGAAGATGATGGAGGAGGAGAGGGTGGTGGAGAAGCACCATTCCCTCCATCTCTGCCTGGAGTCTTGTCACCACCGCCTCCCTTATGCATTGAAGGGTTAGAGCCTTCACCCTGTGACATTATGGTCCGTTCCAACAAGATCTTCATCATGTTTTTCAACTCTATGACAGTTTTCCTGAGATCTTCTTCTTCGTCCGGAACACGTTCATGACTTTCTGCATGTGCCATGCTTGGTGAATGCCTCTCTGCAACTTGCGGTGAATGAAACTGCTTCCTCCTTGTCGGATAAGAACTTGGATCCACAAGTTGACCTTCTCCTCGTGTGAGTTTCAACCTTGTGAGAATCAGAAACAAAACTTGCAAAACAGTCAAGTCTTCAAAACTAGTGCTCTGATACCAACTTGATCTAAAATTAAAGAAGACTTGAAAAACTTGAAAACTTATTGCAAGTGAAATGTTATGTGTTTAAAGCAACAGGATCAATTTGCAACACATAAATTAAGGATTACTTATGAAAAATACACATATAAAGTAGCATAAAGATTGAACATAAGCACATAAACACAACAATTTGATAAAGGAGTTCACCCCTCTTATGGGCTACATCTCCTGATCTAGCTTCCAATGGTTTATTATTATTAATTTCTCAAAAGTGCTCAAAAAAATGTCTTAAAATGATCAACCTGACAAACTGACTGCTCCAATGGCTTCCCAGCGTCCCAAAACCCCTGTCTGGGCTCTTTCGGCACCTGAAACCGACGAAAAATGAGAAAGTTATGCTTCCTTGAAGTCTCCTTCTCTAACTTGCTGTCTCTGGTTCTACAATTCGCACCCTTCTTCAACAAACCTGGCTCACACACTTTTTTAAGCGTAAAAACTCAGTCCTGTACGCAACCGCGCACCGGTACAAACCGTAGGATAGTTAAGGGCGCGCCAGCCCCTAACCGCCTCGACACCTAGGCATATGGCGCATGCGACCGTGTTCTAGGATAAAAAAAATGGTTAATTCGTTGGAACGGTATAACCTCCTCCCGCGCTCCATTTTGTGGACACATGGTAATACACAACCCCATGACCAGGGGCTCCACGCATGGAAAATCCCGCACACACTATACATATTACATCGGTTATAAAAACTTTGGGTTATAATTTAGAGACCCGTGCCACATTTAAAATACACGGTTATATGTTTATAACGAAACCACGGGCCAACGGTCGGAGCCCGGTCACATGTAATACAAATAACCATGGGTCGGGGCTAAGCCCCGACCCGCCCCCCTTTCCAATTATTACAACACACGACTTTAAATATAAGCGCGTTCACATCATATTCAAGGAACATCGGCAGGAAAGTTGGCTAGCGGAGTGTTATGAAGTCGTTGGTGTTGGGGGGAGGTCCGGGGATCGAACCCCGCGTCCCCCAATACATTTTGTATAAGAACCAATTAGCCAATAAACGAGGGACACGTGGTGCCCATGAATTGGGCCACGTGTCCTCACACTATTCACCAACTACAAGACACGTGTCGTCCACCAATTTGCCAGAAACCAACCAAAAAACAACTGCCATGTCATCACCGTACGGTCTGTATGGCCCTGCCATGTCATCGTACGAACTGTATGGACAGGTACAGTCAGCACTCAAAAAATTTTCCTGTTTGGCTTGGCGGACAGATCGTGATATCTCCTCCATGTGGACTCCGTTTGCGAAAGTAAATATACCGTTGGAATCAGGAAGACAATACGGACGCAATGACACTATTTTCGTCGCATTCCGAGCACTTTCAAAATTGAGGGAAATTTGATCCCCTGATCATCTATACCCCCATTGGACCATAACATTCACAAATAGTTTTCATCCAGACAATTCCCTAGAATTATGACTAACTGTTGAAACGTGCATACTCGCATATTTTATTATTTTGACCATATTAAAAATAACCACCATTTTACCTATAAATTAAAGAGATCCCCTCCATTTCAATATCCATCCATGATTTAAAGTAATTAAGTTTTGCCAAAATTCCCTCGAAACTTTTGGCCTTATTTCACTATAACTTTCAACCACCAAAGAAGATAATCATAGCCTACAACCACGCACTTGGAAAACAAGAAGAACACTCCCATGGAGAGGCCACCAGAGGATTCTGGTCTTCACATTTTTTCTCTGCAGGTGTACTCATATATTCTATATTCATTGGGTATCAGATTCCATTTATTATTTATATATATTAATGTTAACATATGTTTTCTTTTGCATGTTTTTTAATATTACTGAGTAGAAGGGATTTTAAAATATATTTTTTTAATATAAAACTATGGTTTCTTGTTTTTTAAACCTTTTTATCTATAGCTTTGTTACAACCACAAAGTTTGTGTATTTTCTCACCCTTTCTGCAGAAAAACACCAACACCTGTAATTATCCCAGGGCTTCAGAGGTCAAACCCTTTCTAGTATGAAAAAATGAATCGATACAATCCTTATGTTGCAAGAAGAGAGGAAGAAAGCCAAGTAAAAATTTCCATTACATCAACAATTGGTCAAGTGATGGTTTGAAAAACATAAATATGGTGACAAAAAATATTGTGTGGGAGATCTGGTTGTCAAATGGCATAGAATTAATAAACCAAAGGGAGATCATTCTAAGTTTCATAATTTATGGCTTAGTCCCTACTGATTAGAAGAAAACATTGGGGCTAATACTTATAGATTGCATAGTCTAGGGGTTGAATTGGATTATATCCCTATTAATGGAAAAGCCTCAATCGATACTTCACTTAGCTTCTCCAAGAGAGTACTTTGTACCATAGAACATTTTTTTTTCTTTCATTTGGGTACCACTTTTATTTTATAGGTTACCATTCTCTAGAATGATGATATTTTTCATTATTTCATGTTTTCGATTAAAATAACAATGCATCTTGATGCAAACCCCCCCTAGGGCTCATGCTACCTCCTGGTGTAGGATTGATTTACACAATATCCCAAGTAGCTCTTAGGTCCCCAAAAAACCCTTATAATTCTTTCCACGAGCCTTTTCTTCTTTTCATTGCACAAAAATTTGAGTTTGCGAGAGTCTTTTTACTCCAACGGAGTCTTCACGTGACCTCAGGCTCTAAAACATGGGACTTAAATTTGGAAAGCAATAACTTTGGCGCTCTAGAGCTTCGAGCTTCATAATTTTTTCCCACAATATGCTCCAAATCTCTTGAACGCTGAACTGGAAAACTCCTGAATAGTTCAGGGATCGACGGTCCACGTTTCTTGTCAAGATCTACAACCAAAAGGAACTCCAAGACTATGGGATTCAGGACTTTATATGCCTCCAACACACAATACCTTTGAACTTTCGAATGTCAAACTGGAGATCTATGGCTCACACTCCTCCCATAACCAACGACTTTGATTAACTCTGAAACTCCAGGCTTCGAGACTTCTTGCTCCTAATCGGCACTAAACTCCAAAACTTTCGAACGTCGAAGTGGCGAAGGGTGGAGATCCATGGTCCACGTGTACCCAACTACGAATGGTCTGTATTGACTCTAGGATTTTGGAATTTGGGGCTTTTCACACCAAAGAAACTTTTACTCACAATCCTCTGGATAGCCATATTTTCAAATACTTGAAAATCTGGGGACACGTGTACCTGACAACCAACGGTTAGGATTTACTATGGAGTTTGGGACTTCAGGGAATTATTCACTTTGTGCAACAACAACCAACTTCTCTCAGAGTTTTGAATCACCGAACCTCTAGAGGATCCAATGACTCTCACTTCTCCTAGTGATTTATGGTGTAGATTCACTCTGGGGCTTCAAGGATTTTGCCTCTTTCACAACAAATGACTTAAAATTGTCAAAGCAACGAAGTATGAAGAACTTGGGGGTTTAACATCCACACTTATTTCCTTGATCTAATGATTGTGAGTCATTATTATACTTCCCAAACACATCTCCTCCACTCTCCTTCAAACAAAGAGATTTCTCCTCTTTTGGGGGACTTACTCTCACTATCCCTCCTCGAGCTTTGTTACTTAAATGAGTTAACTCTAGTGCACACCTTACACTCCCCCCCTAATATTTTCTCTTGAAAGACTCAAAACTTGGCACATGCTTTGCGTTTCCCTCCTTAGTTTGGGACTTAAATAAGTTTTTTGCTATCTCTCCTCTAAGGTTCTTCAACACTTAACAAAGTGTTGACTCTGTCCACTCTTTGCACTGGTCTCCCCTATGATATTTTATACTCCTATGAGTATAGGAACACTCCTTGCACTCTCTCTGCATAAACTTATGCAATCTCTCCTGAGCTTCTAAACCTGTAATGGTTCGGCCTTTACACTCCTTGCGTGACCACTGTGTGCTCCTTGCACTGAGATTTCAGAAGAGAAACAATTGAAAATTAAATTAACATTAAGGAATTGTTCAAACAACCATTTATATGCACACACACACACACATAAAACATAGAGATAAATAACATAAAATTTACCCAGTTACTCAAAGACAAGCAAGCTCATAAATCTGAAAGCAATTCTCTTCTTCTATATTCCTTTAGCAAATACTTAGAAGGATTTCAACAGATCTCTGCAACTTTCAACTTATTCTTTCAACAATTTCTAACAACCTCTTTTGGTCATGGATTACATTGATTTATACATGAGGGGGTTTCTTGCACCTTCCCTCTAGACTATTTTAGTGCTTTCATATCACAATTAAAAGCATCCCACTACTAGGCTTATTCCAATAAATGAAATATTACAATCTAAATATGAGTCAACGCTCAAAATGTGTACAATCCTACATGTGTTAAAATAAAATACAATCCTATGGATCAAATACAATGGCTCTAGCTTCAATATCTCGTGGGATCTTTAATTACAATTCTTTCAAAATTTAAAGTGACATTCCCTCCTTGGAATCCAAACTAGTTAAGTGTGTTGCGTTGGATGTTGAGTCATCTTCCACCTTGCCTCATTAAATGACGACGACGATGATCCTGCATCATACTCCTCTGGAAAAAAAAACTCATGGAATCTTGTCCATGATCTCCTCCATTGTATTTCCATGCTTCTGGATGTCGGTTTTAGTTATCCAACTGGCATCTTCTGTTGGATAATTCTCCCATTCAACCAGATATTCATAGTAAACTTTCATCCTAGTTTTGTTAGAAATTATTTGATCCAAAATCTTCTCTATCTGTGGCTTCTATGCTATGGGAATCTATCTCTTCCACTCAATCTCCTCTTGATCATTTGTCCCTTCTGTGTCATCAATATTGTAAGGGTATAAGTCTGCTACTTTATATATTGGTGAAATTCCAATGTCTTATGGCAGTTCAATCTCATAAGCATTTGTAGCAATTTTTCTGAGGATTTTACAAGGGCCTATCTTCTTCATATTCAACTTATTATATTTCCCTCTTGGAAATATTTCCTTCCTTAGGTGTGCCAATACTTGATCTCCAATATCAAAATTCACCTCTTTTTTTCTCTGGTCTACTATGTTCTTGTATCTCTGGATGCTATCATGTAGCTTACTTTTAATTTGATCATGCAACTTCTGCATTTCTGTAGCAAAATCCTCTGCTCATTCACATCAAAATTCATTCTTTCCCAAAACTCTCAATTCTGAAATTCCTCTTGGATGCATTCCATATATTATCTAGAATGGACTCTTACCAGTACTGCAAACTTCACTTGAGGAAAAAATTGATCCCACTGACTGCTATGTTCAGTGACCAAACTCCTTAGAAGATTCTCTAAGATTCTATTCACAACCTCATTATATCCATCTGTTTGAGGGTGATATGTTGAACTAAAAAAAAAATGTGTTCCCAACTTCTTCCACAAATTCCTCCAAAAGTGTCCCACAAATTTGATATCTTTTTCTCAGACTATATTCCCGGGTAACCCATGCAATCTCACAACGTCTTTGAAAAACAGATTCAGTATGTGGGTAGCATCACTTGTTTTGTGACATAGTACAAAATGTGCCATTTTTAAAATCTGTCAACCACCACACAGATTGAATCATTTCCCCTCTGGGTTCTTGGGAATCCCAGAACAAAATCCATACTTACAACATCCCACAGCCTATCTGGAATATGAAATGGTTGACACAATCCTATGTTCTATTGCTTTCCTTTATCATACTGGAAAATCCTGCATCTTTCCATGAACTTCTTCACATTATACCTCATACCTATCCAATAGTATGAATAACTCAACTACGCATATGTTTTATCATGGCCAAAGTGTCCAGCCAATCCTTCATATGTTTCTCCTTCAACAAATTGTCCCTCATTGATAATATTGGGATACACAGTCAACTTCCTTTGAAATATACTCCTTCTTGGATCATATATTCCATCCGTTGATTTCTATCCCTTAACAAAGGATTTTCACATGCTTCGTAAGGTTCCTTGAAATCTGGGTCTTCCTGGTACATCTCCTCTAGGTTTTCAAATCCCGAAGTCTCCACTTGGAATTCCTACAAGATTAAACATCTTGTGCTCAAAGCGTCTGCAACTTTTATAGCACTCCCATTAATATTCTTGATGAAAAAAGTAAATTTTTGCATGAATTCTACCCATTTGGTATGTCTCTGGTTCAATTTCTCTTGTTTGGTTATGAACTGCAAAGCATGATTGTGAGTATACAAAATAAACTCATTTGTCATGAGATAATGTCTCCACTTTTTCAAAGCTTGAATTATATCATAAATTCCTTGTCATATGTTGAATACTTCTTCTTAGAACCATTCAATTTCTCACTAAAATAAGCAACATGCTTATTATGTTGACTTAAAACTGCACCAATGGAAACTTTGCTTGCATCACATTTGACATGGAAAGTCTTATTAAAGTCTGGCAGAACTAAAATAGGTTGTTATTTTAACTTTTCTTTCAACACTCTAAATCCTTTCTCATATTCATTTGTCCAGTCAAAATAACCATGCCCCTTCTTTATAGTATCTAGTATGGGTGCACAAATACTACTGAAATTCCTAATGAATTTTTTGTAAAATCTCGCTAACCCATGAAAACGTATTACTTCAAATAGACTTCTTGGAGAAGGCCAATCTCTTATATCCCTCACCTTTTCTAGATCCATCTTCAATTCAATTGAAGAGATTAAAAATCCCAAATAAAAAAGTTTTGTCTTCATAAAAGAACATTTCTTCAAACTCACCAGCAACGTTTCTCACTACAACCTTCTCAACACCATCTTCAAGTGCCTTAAATGATCCTCTTTGGTCTTACTAAAAACTAGAATATCATCTAAATAAACAATCACAAACTTCCCAATAAAATCTTTGAGCACTTCATTCATTAACCTCATGAAACTACTGGGTGCATTCCTAAAGACAAACGGCATAAAAATTCACTCATGCAATCCTTCATTTGTTTTGAATGTTGTTTTCCATTCATCTCCCTCTCTCAGTCTTATCTAATGATAACCGATCTTCAATTCTATCTTGGAAAAATAACTATATCCACTCAAACAATCCATTAAATCATCCATTCTGGTTAAAGGAAATATATACTGGATGGTTATCTTGTTGATTGATCTAGAATATGTTCACATTCTCCAACCTCCATCCTTCTTTGGACTCAACACAGTTGGTACTGCACACGGGCTCAAGCTTTCTCTGATAAAAAAATTATCCAACAACTCTTGGACCTTCTCCTTGACCTCTTCATTCTCATGAGGGGTTAATCTGTATGTTTCTTTGTTAGACAAAATTACTCCTATAATAAGGTCAATATGGTGATTGATATTCCTGATGGGCGGTAAAGTATGTGGTAACTCATCCACCACAATGTCAAAAAATGCATCCAATAAATCATGAACCTTCACAGGAAAATCATTCACATAAGTGTTTGTAAGGATGACTATCAGATTACCTATAATAGAAAACTGCATCTCCTGGTATTTCTTGACTTATTTCAAGAGCTCCTTCCCACTCTTGAGAAGTATACTAGGACTAGCCTCCTCTTTGACTCCTTTATATTATATTGGAAACAATATATGTTTACACCCATTTTTCTCAAGGGTACAAGTATTCTTCCTCCCATCATGTATGAAATTCCTGTGATATTTCCATGGTCTCCCAAACAGAACATGAGAAACATCCATGGGTATGACATCACATAAAAACTCATCCTTATAACTACCTATTTTAAACTCAACTTTACATTGTCTACTTACCATGACTTGATGTCCTTTCTGCAACCACGACACCCTGTATGGACTTAGATGTACTATCATCTCCAACTTTATCTTTTCCACCATATCTATGGGTACCAAGTTGTCAGTACTCCCACTGTATATGATCGCCTTGCATACTATGTATCTGGTTTTGCATGTAGTCTCGAATAAATTGTTTCTCTGAATTGGTTCTTGTACCTCTTTCTCTGGCTTTATGAGCGATTTCCTCATCACGAGGGATATTTATTCTTCAACTGCTTCTTCCTTCATCTCTGTCTCCACATTCCTCTGTTGCACCTCAGAAATGTGAGATTCTTTAACTCATACATTCTTCTTTTTAGGACATTCTCAATACATATGCCCTATTTTCCCACAAGGATAACACTTCACTTCTCCTCCTCTGCCTCTCCCTCTACCTCTTGTAAAATGATCCCTTCCTCTAGATTATCCTCCTATAGAACTTTATCCTCTCTCTATATGAATGTTAAATCCTTGAGCTTCTCCCCTAAATTTCTAGAACTTCTCTCTGATGATTCCTCTTCCTCAGTTAGGACTCTTTCCCATGTTCCTCTAACTCTTCTTTCTTGACAATTTCTCTTTTTCCTTCAAGGATACCTAATAAACATCTTCTACGGCCTCATCCTCATCATACTAATCTCATCCTAGATTTCATACCTCAATCTATTAATATACCTAGAAAATTTCTCTCTCTTCATTCTCCCTCTGTCCTACCCTTATATTCAAATTATAATCTCTTTAGTATACTCCACCAACAATCCTTTATGTCTCATATTCTGCAACTTTTTGAAAATATTCAACTAATAATACTTGGGTAGGCATTTAACCTTGATATTAGCTACCATTCTATCCCAACTCTTAATCTCACACTTAGATTTTCTCCTTCTGTCATTTTGCAACTCGTCCCACCATAAAGTTGTGTGTCCCTTCAATCTGGTCACCACATGCTTCACTTCCTTCTTATCATCAATATCCTCATAGTCAAAATACTTGTCTAAATAAATTATCCAATCAAGAAGTTATTCTACATTCAAATTACCTTCATACATTTGGAATTCCATCATTTCTATGGTTCCCATCTTGACAACATCTCTCAACAATTGCTCTTATACTACATGCTCTCCTATAGCTTTATACTGCATGTTCTCCTACAACTTCTTCTTTTTCTATATATTCACTTTAATCTTCACTAACATCACCGGTATCTAGTGCTCTCCTTTGTGTTGTTTCCATGGAGTCCAACCTTGCACGAAGTTGTCTCATTTCCTCCTCCATGGCTGCATTGACTATAGGTCTTCTTGGGTTATGAAAAAGGTACAAATATCTCCCTTATTCTTACAATTCATGATATAATCTTGATTGGATTTTCTGTTAATTAGGGATAAATAGGATAGAAGATGATTGATATGTCTTCTAGTGATATTATTGAAGTTATATTAAATAGATTCTAAAATACGATTGGAAGTGTTTGATTGTGTTACAAGATTGGATAAATATTGTCAAAATCGAAATAGCAAAGGAGATCTTGAAGATATGTAAGCTATTGGAGGTTGAGGACTTTTGGCGCAAAGCAGTTTTGAAGATTATTGATTTTCTATATTGTAAATTTATAATAGTAAAGAAATCCTGAGGATCTCTCGATCCTCAGGATGTCTTAATTTACTCAGATTATTGTATATATAAAGGGTAATAGATCCTGAAAGAATAATCTAAGAATTGTATCCAAGTATTCAAAACTCAGAATTACTCTACGCAAGAAATTTTTGTGAATGTTGTACCAGCTATGAAATCAATAAAAGATTTGAACGTTTTCACCATTTCTACATAGTGAGTTTCTAGCAGCAGTGCTTCTGAGGACCAAGGGCCTAGTCTAAAGGAGCTACAGTGTTTGTATCAGTTTGCTTTATGTTTTATGATCCAATTCTCTTTTATAATAGTTAAGACGAATGCATAGGTGTGTTAATGATTTCATGTTGTTTACATACAAAATATAGACATTTCTCTCGAGTATTAATGATTACCATTCGAATTTCCATTGTTGTAGTTTACTATTTGATAGTTCCTCACATTTTCATATGCGTTGTTCATTTTAATTAGATTCACATTTGTTGTTCCTTTTAGTTCAAGTTACGATTGTTGTTCCTTTCCGTTAAGTTACATTTGTTGTTCATTTTGATTATATTACAATTGTTGTTTATTTCCATAGATAGAGTAATTCGCTATTTTCTTTCCAGCAATTTGATTCATAGTTAATAGTTAATTCTGCAAGTCCTTATTTAGATTCAATTACTTATTTTTAGTTAAATGAATTTAGCAGATTAGTTAGTTCCTTTTCAATTGCAACATGTTAGTAATCAGATTTCAATTCTGTTAAGTAAGATATTAGTTTCATAATCTTTAATGAACATTTGAGGAACTTGATTGTGGATAAACTTGGGTTTTCTTTAACTATGCAATTTTAGCCTCTACGAACTATCTGCATATACTTTGTTGATATTCTTGAGATAAAAGACGAATCCTTGGGTTGATAAATTAATGTTAAACTAAGTCTATTTTTAGACATCTTTAGACCCCAACATTTTGGCACTGTTGCTGGGGAGAATGTCAAAGGTAGAATAGGTTGTGTCTCTGGGGGACCAGGTATTGAAGACAGAAGGTAAGAACCTACACAGGCAATAAGTAAGATGCTTATGCCAACACTTACCTCCAGTTGACACTTAAGAGGTAATATAGGTGTTTCTTTTTGAATTTATTTTTGTGTGAAGTGTGTATGACTAAGAAGAAAGATATTGAAAAACCAAAACCCCCACCAAAAACTACCAAAGCCCAGGGCTCGGTGCTCCCTGGGAGAAGCACTTTCATAGGCGACATCATCCGAAAATTTGAATCTCAAGATTCGATCAAACCTAGGAAAGGACCTATCTGAATCTCTCAGGAAGAAGTTTCACCAACTGCAGCCAACACTGAGATTCATAGAAAAACTGAAGGGACTAAGCAAATCTTTCAAAGAACAGATCTTCCACCCCTCAACCCTTTAGATGAGGGAAATTCTCCTAATCTGGAGGAAGGAGAAGGAGAAACCAGCGGGGTTGCCAAGGTAGACCCATCACCATCCTCTGATCTTGAATATCCTATAAAAGAATAAGGCATACCCAAAATTCCAGACAATGGGAGTGCAATCAAATCCCCTAGAGGAGCAAATAATCAACCACCTCGAATAGAACACCTGGATCAAGAAATTCCTGAAGATTTTTGGCACATTTTCGATCAAATGGTGCACCCAAATCAACAATGACCCCAAACCTCCACGTTCGAATATCCGATAGTTGATCCAATCACCATTGCTCCCATGAAAGAAATCCCCCTACAAAACTAGTCAACCTTCCATGGATTGATTTCAGAAGACCTGGACGCATTCTTATTCAAATTCGATGTCCTATGTAGAGGGTATGATTACACCTCTGAACCTCAAAAATTAAAATTGTTCCCCTCTACCTTGAAGGGAGAAGCTCTACGCTTGTTTATGGGATTAGGAGGTGGAACCATTAACTCATGGGATGAGATGAAACAAGCCTTCTTGAAAAAATATCAGGATTATTATAGAACCAGGGACCTAAAAGATGAAATATTTCAAATGACTGGAAAAGAAAATGAATCATTAGAAGAATATGTTGAGATATTTCAGTATAAATAACAGAGATCGCCATATGGTACATTACCAGGTGAAGTACTTAAAGAAACTCTACTTAAAGGTATGAAGGATGAATGGGTAGAAACATCGAATCTAATGGGGAAGGGTGACATTTATTAAGAAACTTATGATAACATCATTCTATTATGCATCAGGTGTTCACGCAGAAGTACATAGACCATATCAGGAATGTGAACTTCCCTCACCATAAATATCAAGATTACCAGCGGGGGCGTTGCGTGAGCGTAAGTTGGTAATCTCTTAGAAAATTTCAAAACAAATATTCTGAGCACTTTGACTACACAATTGGATGTATTGCAGGCCAAACAAAAACAAGCAGAAGAAGAATAGACTTTGGCCTTATTTTTCCATAGATGTAGAAAAAAGCATGGTCCAGGGGAATTCCCTTTGGATGTGGTTTGAGTTTGCACTATTTGCGCTAAGGATCACATCATAGAGCAATGCCAATCATTCCCTGTACTGAAATTTGTCTTTAGAGGAGCAGACGAGGAAACATAACCATTATATTTGATGGCTCAGCATCATCAATGGTAGGCTCACCCTCCAAATACACTCCAGGACTTTTTTGGATAGTATAATCAACAACAAAGTTCCGGTAATACATGGTAGAACCAACCATTTACTAATCAGAAATGGCAGCCCCAACAATACCCACCTGCAAATCTCACTTGACCAAACCAACCACCTGCAAATCCGATCTGGCAGAATCAACCAACTACAAGTTCCTCTTGACCTAAATCACAATACCCCACCTCATCCTGGAAAAACTCTAATAACAACCCCTAACCCCCGCAGTGGCCTAATACGACTGCCCAAAACCCAAATTGGAACTAGAATTGGCAGTGCCCCATGGGGATAAACAATCAACCCATGGGGATGGCCCCTCAAACCCAACCCACGTTGCAAGCTCCACTCCAACTACCCCAAAACCCTCAATCACAATTGTGCCCTTAATTACCATCCCAACCCCACCCAATTCCTAATAATAGACCAACTTAGCTCGTCTAGATTATGGAGAATGGGGAAGAGGATACCAACTCAGTAGGATGCAATGAACTTCGATTAATATCAGGGCGTATAATATCTCCTAAAGAAAATAATGTTTTCCAAGAGCAAGAGAAGGAAAATAATAAACAACCAAGAATAACGCCCTCGACTGTGGTAATAATAGAAGAAATCGAGCATGGGGGAAACATAGTTGAGTCACAGGATCTTGATAAGGATGCAACTCCTTCCCCTCCATTCCCCGAAATATTGATGATAGAAAAACCTGTTGTCTTTCCTAACTTCGAAATTGTAGGGGAAATCAAGAATTTAGATGTCAAGATACCACTCCTGTAGGCTCTGCAGGACATTCCAATATATGCAAAAATGATCAAGGAACTATGTGGGAGGAAGCCTATTTGGAAAATTAATAATTCATCATCAACAGTTCGTGTAGTGGGAGCCTTGTCTAATCTAATTCTAGGTAGACAAGAACCAGTCAAATATGCAGATCCAGGGAACCCCATAGTAACAGTTCATATTCAGGGTTGTTCTTTTCCAAATACAATAGTTGATTTGGGGGAAACCATCAATATCCTGACTAAGGAAACCTGCAACAACCTAGGTTTTGAATCCTTCTAACCCACCCCCATTATGTTACAATTGGTTGATCGCTCATTGGTTAGAACAGTTTCCACACTACATGACATAGCAATCTTAGTCAACTCTTGGGAATATCTAGTGGATTTCCTCATCATCAACCCAAGAAGTGGACTCAAAGGGCATCCATTCATACTGGGTAGACCATGGCTTGCAACACCTTATGCGTACATAGGATGTCAAACGGGTAATATGAAAATTGCTAGAGGAGGTGTCACAAAAAATCTCATCTTATATCCTCTAGCCAAGCCAAGCCCGACTTTCATATATTCACAATTGCCACCAACACGGTATCCATAAAAGGATTTACGAGCCCCTCTCACGCTGGAAGAAGCTCTCAGAATCAAGAACCATCTATAGGATGATGTAATCAGTGGGTTTACTAACAACCCAACCACCGTGGGTAATCCAACATGCTAGATGCTCCAAGTTGTTCTAGACTGTGAAGCATGGGGAGACTCGCTGGAAGATTTAATGGAACAACAAATCTTGACTACCGACATTCATAACAAAAAATCCATTGAGATCGCACCAGGGAAGTCTCTGAACATCAATGCCAATTTAGATAAGCATCAACAACAAAAGATGATTCAAGTCCTTTCTAAATACAAGCAAATTTTTGCCTGGGAGTATTCTGACATGAAAGGTATTGATCTGCAACTCTGCACACACCACATTTACATTGAGAAATATGCCCAACCTATACGATAGCTGCAAAGAATATTGAATCCCCACCTCAGGCATATTGTTAAAGAAGAATTACAAAAGTTGTTGGACGTAGATTTTATATACCCTATCTCATATAGTCGGTGGGTCTCCCCATTAGTCATCGTCCTGAAGAAAAATGGGAAATGGTGAATCTGCATCGACTATAGGGAACTTTAAAAATCCACTCAAAAGGACCACTTCCCCTTACCTTTCATTGATCAAGTCCTGGATACTTTGGCAGAGAAAAAAATATTTTCTTTCCTAGACGGCTTTAGTGGCTACAATTAGATCCAGATTGCCCCAGAAGATCAAGATAAAACTACATTCACCTGCCCCTAGGGTACCTTTGCATACAGAGTATTTCCCTTTGGACTTTGCAATGCTCCAGCCACATTCCAAAGGGCCATCCTAAGAATATTCAACGATTTGATTAGTGAAGGTATTGAAGTTTACATGGATGACTTTACTCCTTATGGCGACGACTTCGATCATGCACTGAAAAATCTGGAGAAGGTACTATAACGGTGCATTGCTACCAGGTTATGTTTAAGCCATGAAAAATTCCACATGATGATGAAAGAAGGTGTGTTACTAGGGAATTATATTTCTGCAGATGGAATTAGAGTAGATCCAACAAAAATAGAGGTAATCCTTAATCTACCTACACCACACACACAAACTGAGGTATGTAGTTTTCTTGATACTTCAAGATACTATCGTAGATTTATGGAAAATTTTGCAAGAGCCGTTGCACCTTTACATGCCTTTAATGGTAATGTGGAGTTTCAATGGTCTGACAAGTGTGATGTGGCATTTGCAGGACTCAAGAAACTGATCTCGACAACACTGATGTTGAGAGGACCAAATTGGAAAATACAATTTCACATCTCCACCGATGCATCAGATATTTCCATAGGCATTGTCCTTGGACGTGAAGAAGACAAGAAACACTACGCCATTTATTTTATTAGAAATAATCTTACTCCAGCTAAACTTAATTATACAGTAACAGAAAAGGAATTTTTAGTTGTTATACATGCCATCAACAAATCTCGTCATTATATAACAAGCTATCTGGTTTTTTTGTATATTGATCATTCTTCTATTAGATATCTAGCTAATGAACCAATTACTAATGGATGGGTCACTCGGTGGTTATTATTATTTCAGGAATTTGACATCACCATCAAAGATCGACCCGAGAGAGAAAATCTTGTCGCAAACTTCCTATCCCGCATACCCAAAACAAATGACTCCTTAATAGTTGAAGACCAATTTCCATATGAGCATATGTTTTCCGTCACCACAAAGCCACCTTGGTACACTAATGTGGAAAATTATCTGGAAGTAGAAAAATTACCGGCACATCTATCATCAAGGGAAAGTAAACTGATCATCCAGTGTAGCGCACTATTCACTTGGATCGATGGATATCTATTCCACACAGGAGTTTATCTCTAGATCCGCAGATGCATACGAGAGGACAAAATCTACGACAATTGAAGGTAGGACATGACTAGACCTGTGGTGGGAATTTTGCAGACCGCAGGACTGGACACAAAATTTTACAGATGGGCTACTACTGGCCCTCAATATTCATATATGCAAAGAAATATGTCCATACCTGCGACAGTTGTCAGTGGATGGGAAAACCAGGTCAGGATAATGAAATTCCCTTGAAATCACAAGTAGTCGCAGAACCATTTGAGACATGGTCACTAGACTTCATTGTCCCCTTCAACCCAAAGTCAAATCAGAAGGCCTATATTCTAGTTGCAATGGACTACATGACCAAATGGGTAGAGGCAAAAGCC
The DNA here is from genome assembly GCA_009831015.1 of Picea engelmannii. Taxonomy (NCBI): domain Eukaryota; kingdom Viridiplantae; phylum Streptophyta; class Pinopsida; order Pinales; family Pinaceae; genus Picea; species Picea engelmannii. Next base: position 506,840 of record ML781984.1, read on the forward strand.
TTACCAAATTCAACAAAAGTAGTCATCAAATTTCTTTTCAAATTATTTGTATGCTATGGACTACCCAGGGAAGTAATCACTGATGGGGGGTCACAATTTACAGCTCATAAAATTACCACCACCTTGGACAATTACCATATTAAGCATAGGGTTACTTCTCCATACCACCCATAGGAAAATGGGCAAGTAGAAAGCACCAATAAGGTCCTAGAGGAAATCCTGACAAAGACTGTCTCAACAAACTGACATAATTGGGCTACTGAGCTCCCAAATGCCTTATGGTATTATCACACAATATGGCATAACACCACTGGCTACTCTCCTTATCACCTATTCTATGGTAAAGAACCCATATTCCCAATCGAGTTTGAGATCAAGACCCTAAGGATGGCCCAGGAAATTGGACTGGACCTAACGAAAGCACATAAACAATGCCTTCAGTGACTCAATGAGTTGGATGAAGCACGCCTGTCTGTTGTGGAGCGCATGACCATTATTCAGCAACAGAGAGTGACCTAGCATGACAATCATATCAAGAAGAAATAAGTCAAGAAAGGTTACTGGGCGCTTCTCTATGATTCCAGAGTTTAGGATTTTCCAGGAAAATTACAGACACGATGGCTGAGACCATATGAAATTAATGAATTCCATGATAATGGCATGGTCACTTTAAGTACCATCGATAGGTCTGGATCTCCATTTCTGGTCAATGGACACCGACTATGACTTTACCATCAACCACCTTCAAAAGAATCTTTCTACCAGGAAGTAAGTAAGGACCCTACCATTCAAATTTTGGCTGGTTGGGAAGGTAACCCAGCCAATCCAAATCCATAAATGATGAATTTTGATGACACCATACATACTTTATAGAGTTTTTTTTATAGATCTAATTGAGTTGTTAGTTTTCATTTTTTAGTTTTATGAAAGTCACTTTGGAAAATAAGAACTAAGCGAAGATGATTGTGATGTACACAATTAACACTTTTTTTTGTTATGTACTCTTGTTTTATCTTATCACACTGACCCTATCTTTCACATAAAAAAAATTATGTCATGTTCCGCAGCAGTGACCGGGAAACTATAATGAACTCATAACATCAACAAACCATCAAATACTTGATTCTAAAATAAACTGACCCAGAATAATTGAATGAATTTAGTTGATGACTAATTAGTCTTAGATTCAACAAAAATATATTTCCATGGGAACTTTCCAAAATTACCTACTCGGATGGTTAAAAATTAAAAACTGTCGTTCCCTTTGCACGATTGTTGTTCCTTTGAGTATTAGTGTTGTTCATTTTAACAGAACAACTGTCGTTCCCTTCATGCAATTGTTGTTCCTTTGAGTATCATGTTGTTCATTTGAACGGAACAACTGTCGTCCCTTCACGCAATTGTCGTTCCCTTGAGTATCATTATTGTTACTTTTTATGTTCCTTCATCTCGGGTCACGCTGTGCATTCTAGAAAGGAACAACTATTGTTCCTTCTACGTTTTTTACTCCTTACCGTTCCTTTCCTTCATGTTGTTAAAATGTTAGCCATTCCTTTGGGGTACAACTTTCACTAAGTAATTTTCACCATCATTATTATCATCGCAACGATCTGTCATTATTTTGTGAACTATCTCTCATACCTTATCAAATTGTTCTTTGGATTAATTTCTTCGAAATATCTTAAATCTTGTTCATAATCTGTAACCAGCATAATTCGTTTATTTTTCCTATATACATACAAATATACTTGAATGATAATTCGCCTTCATATTATAATAAGGAGTCTTAAGCACACTTTTACTTGGCATCTTTACACTTGTTTACGCCATCCACGACTCTTAAGGAGTAGATGAGCCTCCCTTAATAGAGCCATATATATATATATATAAGTAATAAAACTTCTCCCACAAATAATAGGGGGTCTCATAATGAGCCAACCTACCACGATCATAGGATAATAACGTAAGTGACATTTCCACTATGGATACAACACCAGGGCAATGGCCTTTGACAATTTTTTGTCAAAGGACAAGGGGTCTCATCACGAGCTGGCTTGTTCACTTAAGTTACAGTCTAGTGAGTGGCCTTATCATCATATGGCTACCAAACCAGGATAGTGGTCTTGTCGGGAAAAGATGATTCAAATATTTATTAAGGATACGGGTCCATCTATGGGTTAAAAGGAAACCCTATCGAGGCTATGGACGCATGTTGGTAGTAGTGGCTATGCCTGTGGTATGGAAGTTTACCTTAAAAACACCAAGTTTGTATGTGTCTCTAGATTTCCTTTACTCAATAACGAGGCTATCATTTCAGTTATATTCAATAACTTGGGAAAGGTAACAACATTATGATATGTGGAATATTTTTAAATGAACAGAATTAACTTATTCATCTTATTTTTCCTTAAAGAATTTTAGGCATAGGTACAAAAAATTGAATTTCCCATGAAAGAGGACTATCGTTTATGATTACCGATAATTTTATTTTTTTTGAAAATTATACATGATTGGTCCCCACTGGCGGCGACAACGTCATTATTACCTCTCACCGACAATACCTGCATTCATTACTTTCGCCTATGTTGATGGTCGAGGATGACCTCTACATTAATGAGGGGAGTGGATGCTTGGCATGTTTTCCGATAAGATTGTAATGATTGTAATAATGGAAAACCCACATTTTTTACACTCGTCGTTCTCTGATATTTTTCTATATTTGATAATATTTCCTCCAAGTTGGTCTAACCAAATCTGCAAGCAGGAACAATAGTTTTTCTCATTTTCTCACAGAATGATGGGTGGCCAAAGTGTTCATAGGGAACCAACATTACTAAAGGTAATTGAGCAGGCTAGAGAAATTCTACACCATCTAGGATGGACAGAGTACTTCAATCGGTTGCAAGGATATGATACGGACATCGCACTTGAATTCTTTCAGAATTTGCAGGGAGAAATATCCATGGTTCGAGATATATGAATTCCAGTTACTCCAGAAATTGTAGAAGAGGTTATTGGTCTCCCTAACTCAGGAATTCAATGGGTAGGAATATATACAATGCTCAAAGAAGATGTAGAATCCTTCATAGACCCTGGCAAGGAATTGGATAAAAAGGGAAAGGGACTTAACCCCAGCACCCTCAACGAACCATGGAAAGAACTGGAAGGAGTAATTCATAGGTACATCACTTGTGATGGATGATACGATGTAATCTAACCACGCCACCTCAAACTACTAGCAGAACTTAGGCAGAGGTTAGTAATCAATCTACCATTTTTCCTAAATTCCATGTTACATGAGGTTTCTTTAAGAACATAGAAATCCAAAGATCCTGTTACTATCATCAACCATCATGGATTAGCTAAACTGATAGTAAATTAGGCTCTGAGTCAAACTCAATTAACCTAGGGTGATATTATTGAGGCCAATAGACCTCTATAACTAGAACAACTTGAATCATACCATGAAGACCCACCACAGGAAATTGAAGAGATACAGGAAGGGGAGACCACTACCCAAATAGAAGTTCCACCTACTCACCCCGAGGTCGAAGCAGACCCTGTCCAAATTACAAAGACTCAGAACTCACAAATAGAGGCACTAACGACAAAGATAAAAAGAGAAATGATTGTTCCTAAAACCCCCATTGAGAGGAAGAGGAGAAGTAGACCAACAAGACAGCCTGAGGAAATTCAGGAAATGACCGAGAAAATTCAAGAGACGACTGAAAAAATTTAGGACAGAACAAAACAACCTGAAAAAATTCAGAACATTATAGAGAAATCTTACAGGAATAAATTCAGGAAATTCAGCAGGCAAAGCAAACCTCACAAGGAAACAGTCAGGAAGGCACCCAGCTAGCATTAGAACACTTGACAGAACAATGTTTGAAGAGATATGACATATAAATAGATCAGGTTTTAGGGATTTTAGGGACCTCAATTGACAAAGATACCAATAGCCTAGAAGAATACCAAGAATGAGCCTCTCCTTCAAAAGATGCTAAAGATTTTCCTGATATTGAAATGTCATTCCCAGAAGACACACCACTGGAAGAACCTCATCCTGAGGAAATAAGCCCTCTTGGACAATTAGAGCACTTGGAAGGAACAGAGGAACAAACACCTGCTGACCAGGATGAATAAAACCTTAAGACCCCTCACAAACATAAATTAGGAAAAAGCCATAACAGAATCAGAAAGCTAAAAAAGAAAAACAAGTTATTGAAGAAAAGGGCTAAAAAGGTTGAATTATTAAGGTAGAAAGTTGGCAAACTCAGGGAAATTATTAAAGAATTAAGAATCCAACTAGAACAAGAAGATAAGGCCCACTAAAGAAATAAAAACAAAAGGCTCAGAGTGCAAGGAAGAAACCTTCTTCCTAAAAGAGCACTCACTACAAACTTTGTGGAGACACAGACAGACCCTGAAGAAATAATGACAGCAAAAGAAACACTTCCTACATAAACAATTGATGCTAAGGTACAAATAGATACCTTAGTCTCATAGGAACTAGCTCAATCCCTTGAGTAGGATGCCACCATTAGGATATTGGAGGAATAATTGATGCAGTCCCAACAAAACTTGATTCAAAACACAAATGAATTGATGACTATGGAAGAACATCAAGCATCTTAGTCTCAGGAACAAAGTGTTGTCATTGATAGACTGGAAGCAGAGCTTATACGTGCCCAACAAGAATTACCTCAATCCAGAGATGAGATGGATGCTATGGAAGAATATCAAGCATCTCAGTCTCAAGAGCATAATGTCATCATTGATAGGTTAAAAGCAAAGCTTACACAAGCCCAACAAGCATTGGCTCAACCCAGAGAAGAGATGGTCACTATGGTTGAAAATCAAAAGGTTGTTAAACAACTGAAGAACCTATCAGTAACAAAAAGTGAGACTTATGGTGAGCTCACCAGAACCCAAGGGAAGGTGAATAAGGTGCAAAACCAATTGGAAAAAGCTTTGGATCAAATCAAAGACATTTGTGATGTCTACTTTGATGCAATCAATTGCAAAGATCCTACTACCAATTACAACCTATTCTTACTGGAACATTACTTGTTGTTAAGGGTAAAATCCATCAGACAAGGTAATCCAATTACATTTTCCACTGTCCCTGAGTTCATTTCATGTTTTAGAGAGAAGGAAGAGATGGAACAATACTTCATGTGTGAATTATAATTCCATAACTTCATTTTGGAAGATGAAAGGGGAAACAACCTTGGTCCCTTTATTGGGGATATACAATTTTAGGCATTCCTGTCCTTCACTAAGAACCAATTCAGATGGGGCAAAACTCACAAGAATTTTATAAAGATGGAAAATGGGTTAGATCTTTGGATCACAGGAGAGCCCCCAAAGTCCTCTCCAACCATTATGCGACATCAAAACTTCATGAAAAGAGGGAGGGTTGTGGAGTATTTATCTCCCATCCATTGATAGGTCATACATTCAGGCATCATATATTTTAGGGAACTCAAAGAGGAATCCCTTGCTGCCTCTAAGGTGAGATGGGATGCATCCTCCAATGAAGTCAAAAGTAGGGAACCCTTTGGGTTCAGGAATTTCTTTGAAGCTACCTATAGAGTGGAAAGGTATTCTAGATATAATCCCCTTATTGAGTGTAGATATAATCCCCTTATCCTTTGGTTTCCTCCAGAAAGTTACCAGAAGGATTATCAAATTAATAAGAATAGGGAGGATGCTGCTTTTGTAGAGCTCAAAATAAGTAATGGGTTCAGGAGACCTAGTGAACCAACTTTTCCTCCTTATAGTATAACTTATTTACATGTAAGATCTCAACTTGCATGAGGACATGCAATAAGGTAAGCTGGGGGGTATGTTGGGTTATGAAAAAGGTACAAATATCTCCCTTATTCTTACAAATCATGATATAATCTTGATTGAATTTTTTGTTAATTAGGGATAAATAGGATAGAATATGATTGATATGTCTTCTAGTGATATTATTGAAGTTATATTAAATAGATTCTAAAATACGATTGGAATTGTTTGATTCTGTTACAGGATTGGATAAATATTGTCAAAACCAAAATAGCAAAGGAGATCTTGAATATACGTAAGCTATTGGAGGTTGAGGACTTTTGGTGCAAAGCAGTTTTGAAGATTATTGATTTTCTATATTGTAACTTTATAATAGTAAAGAAATCCTAAGGATCTCTCGATCCTCGGGATGGCTTAATTTACTCGGATTATTGTATATATAGAGGGTAATAGATCCGAAAAGAATAATCTAAGAATTGTATCCAAGTATTTAGAACTTAGAATTACTCTGTCCAAGCAGTTTTTGTGAATGTTGTACCAGCTATGAAATCAATAAAAGCTTTGAACATTTTCACCATTTCTACATACTGAGTTTCTAGCAGTAGTGCTTCTGAGGACCAAGGGCCCAGTCTAAAGGAGCTACTGTCTCAAATCTGTAATTGTATCAGTTTGCTTTATGTTTTATGATCCAATTCTCTTTTATAATAGTTAAGACAAATGCATAGGTGTGTTAATGCTTTTATGTTGTTTGCATACAGAAGATAGACATTTCTCTCGAGTTTTAATGATTACCATTGTTGTAGTTTACTGCTTGACAGTTCCTCACATTTTCATATGCGATGTTCCTTTTACTTAGATTCGCATTTTTTGTTCCTTTCAGTTAAAGTTACAATCAATGTTCCTTTCCATTAAGTTACATTTGTTGTTCCTTTTGATTAGATTACAATTGTTGTTTCTTTCCATAGATAGAGTAATTCGCTATTTCCTTTCCAGCAATTTGATTCATAGTTAATAGTTAATTCTGCAAGTCTTTATTTAGATTCAATTACTTCTTTTTAGTTAAATGAATTCAACAGATTAGTTAGTTCCTTTTCAATTGCACCATGTTAGTAATCAGATTTCAATTCTGTTAAGTAAGATCTTAGTTTCAGAATATTTAATGAACATTTGAGGAACTTGATTGTGGATAAACTCAGGTTTTATTTAACTACGTGATTTTAGCCTCTACAAGCTATCTGCATATACTTTGCTGATATTATTGAGATAAAAGATGAATCCTCGGGTTGATAAATTAATGTTAAACTAAGGTTGTTTTTAGACATATTTAGACCCCAACAGGCATGTCCCTGTGTCTCCTTGGAAGCATGGCTCTAAATATTCCTTTTCATAGAGATTATTCTGGCTTTGATACTACTTGATGCAAACCTCCCCTAGGACTCCTGCGACCTCCCATTCTAGGATCAATTTACACAAGATCCCAGGTGGCTCTCCAGTCCCCACAAAACCCTTAAAATTCTTTCCATAGGCCTTTTCTTCTTCTCATTGCATGGAAATTTGGGTTCACGAGGATCGTTTTACTCCAGCGAAGTATTCACGTGACCTCGGGCCTAAATCCTAGGGATTCAATTTGGAAAGTGGAAACTTCAATGCTCTAGAGATTTGGGCTTCAGAATATTTTCCCACAATATGCTCCAAATATCCCAAACGTCGAAATGGTGAAATCCCGAACAGTTCAGGGATTGATGATCCATGTTTCTTGTCAAGATCTATGACCAAAAGGAACTATGGAACTCCGGACTTCGGGAATTTCTACGCCTCCAACACACAATCTCTCTGAAACATTGAACGTCAAACTGACGATCTATGATTCACACTCCTCCCACAACCAATGACTATGATTAACTCCAAAACTCCAGGCTTTGGGACATCTTTCTCCTAATCGACAATAAACTTCTGAATTGTCAAATAATGAAGTGGCGAAGGGTGAAGATCCATGGTCCATGTGTACCCAACTAAAAATGGTATGAATTGAATCCAGGCTTCAAGATATCGATACTTTTCATGCCAAATAAATGTTTACTCACAATACTTTGGATAGTTGGATTTCCAAATACTCGATAATCTACAGACACATGTACCCAACAACCAACGGTCTAGATTTACTTCAAAATTTGGGACACTCAAGGAATTATTCACTTTGTGAAAAAACAACCAACTTGTATTAGAGTTCCAAATCGATGAACCACTCAGGGATCCAAAGGCTCACACTTCTCCCAATGATCTATGGTGTATATTCACTCCGGGGCTTCAAGGATTTTTCCTCTTTTATAACAAATGACTTAAAACTTCTGAAGCAACTAAGTCCAAAGGAATTGTGGGCTTAATGTCCATGCTTCTTTCCTTGATCTAATGTTTGTGAGGGATTCTTATACTTCCCAAAAATATCATGTCCTCTCTCTTTCAAACAAATATATTTCTCCTCTTTTGGGGCACTTACTCTCACTATCCCTCCTTGAGGTTTTTCACTTAAATTAATTAACGCTGGCGCACAAATTGCATTCCCCTCCTGATATTTTCTCTTGAAATAATCGAACCTTGGTGCACACTTTACGCTTCCTTCCTTATATTAGGACTTAAAGAAGTCTCGTGCACACTCCTTGCAATGTCTCTCCTCGGAGTTTCTTCAACACTTAACAAAATGTTGACTCTATGCACTCTTTGCACTGGTCTCCCCTATGCGATTTTATACTCCTATGAGTATAGGCACACTCCTTGTTCTCTCTTTGCATAAACTTATGCAATATCTCCTAATATTATAAACCTGTAATGGTTTTGCCTTCTCATTCCTTGTATGGGCACTGTGCACTCCTTGCACTGATATTTTCGAAGAGAAACAATTGAAACTTAAATTAAAATTAAGGATTCATTCAACCAGCCATTTAGATGCACACACACACACACACACACATAAAACACAAAGATAAATAACATAGCATTTACCCAGTTACTCAAAGACAAGCAATCTCGGAAATGTGAAAGAAATTCTCTTCTTCTATATTCCTTCAACAAATATTTACAAGGATTTCAACAACTCTATGGATATTTCAGATTTTTCTTTCAATAATTTCTAACAACCTCTTTTTGGCATAGATTGCATTTGTTAATACATGAGGGGGCTTCTCAAGCCTTCCCTCCAAACTATTTTAGTGCTTTCATATCACAATTAAAAGCATCCCACTACTATGCTTATTACAATAAATGAAATATTACAATCTAGATATTAGTCGACTCTCAAAATGTGTACAATACTACAAGTGTTGAAAGAAAATAAAATCCCCTGGAGCACATACAATAGCTCTAGCTTCAATATCTCATGGGATCTTTAATTACAATGCTTTCAAAATTTAAAGTGATGTTCCCTCCTTGGAATCCAAACCAGTTAAGTTTGTTGTGTTTTATGGTGATTCGTCTTCCACCTTTCTTCATTAAATGATGATGGTGATGCTCCTGCATCACATATATTCACCCAAAAAATTCAAAATACATGCATTTAGAAAAGGAAATAAAATTGTCAAATCCTGATAGAGAAATCGGTTTCGATGGGCCTCATTCTACATGGTGACTCAGGTTCGAAACCTGCCTCTATCTGTAGTAGGCACAAAAAATTATATCCATGATAAGGGTTGGTGTGGCCTAGGATGGGTGTGATCCACAAGTTATTTTAAGGTCTTAGATTCCCCTAGGTCATGGTTTCTCATCCACGGGATATTCCCACAATTCAGAAACATGCTAACAAAAAACAAAAAACCAACATAATTGAATATATAATAAAATTAAAAGAGACTAAAAGAACTATTCCTTTAAGTAACAATAGGCTTATTGATAGTTGTAAAACAAATCTAAAAATCACTTTTGTTTATGTGTTAAAATTGATGTGCACTTTTCCCGGAAAGGATGATAGGTTTATTTGGGGTTTTAGGAAAGGTAATCACTATCAAATTTGTAACAAATAAAATTCATGTTGAAAGATGATAAAACAAAAGGAATATTACCTGAATATCCAATCAAGGGTTGGTAAAAGGGTCGGAAGAAACACAAGTTCTAAAATCTCCAATACACTTTTTATCCAACTCCAAATAAACATACAAAGTGCATCGATGGTAAAATAGGTGGTCAAAAATAAGGTTTATGAAGACCATTTTTTGAAGCTCCGAAAGAATCTCCACATGAATATTATTTTTGGAGGTTCCCTAAGAGAGATTAATAAAATTAATATAGAGTATTTCAAGATGTTTTATATGAACTCCAATAATTGGACCAAACCACCCTCGATGAGATAGAGAGAATATTCTCAAAATATTATTTTTGGGGTTCGAAAAAAAGTGTCGAACAACACAAGTTATGAAACCATCGATACACTCAACTTTTGATCTCTGATAAACATACAAAGCATGCCAAGTTAAATGATTTTTGAAATGATAAATATTAATATAAAGTGACATAAATGCATTCCATTCATCATCAAAACTAGTTAAAATTCAAATATAGTAGTTAATGGTAAAATTTAAACCAACAGATATATAGGATCCTACCGAAATGATTAAGATTGTGTCCTAGAGTTGGTCTTAGGTCCTTTAAATTTGAGCTCAGGTTTTTTCTTGTTTCATTTTCGATGAAATGTCTGAAAATTTGTTACAAAGAGAAGATGGGATTTGAAGCTAATTGATGGATTTGAGATTTGAATCATGAAAATAAAATAGGGTTTTGGGTCTTTCACATCCTCAATTTTCATAAGTATTATCTAAATCACATTCTAATAAAATTATTCTTTTAACAAGTTCATACACATTTCTTTATCATCTATATTTCGTTTTAAATTGGGACTAAAATCAATCGATAAGGTGCATAACTTAGTATAATGACTAGTTTCTTTGACAAGGAAAATGTTGCTGAGAAGAACGACCACCCAACAGTCTCCTAAAACAATGAAAGGAAAAGGGAAATAGATTTTGGAAGCTTCCACTCTAGAGCCACAAAATAATGTAGAGCCAATGATTAGGGTACCTTTGAAAAAAATATTTGTACAACCACCATTATATAGAGACACCGAACCGACTACTAGAACAAAGGTTCACCTTCCCACCTGGAATGAATTATTCATCAAGATTAACGATGAATATTACCCTTCATCAACACCACACAATGACCTAGTTGATTGGTCTATGGGATGAGAGTGGTCCTATAATACCATAACACTATTGATACCTTCAAATCCCAATCATCCATATTCACATTGCAAATCTTCGTCGTTGCGTTTTCTAGAATCTTGTTAAAAGATTCTACTGTACCATTTTCTTGGGGATGGTAAGGTGTGTTATTCTGATGATGTATCTTGAATTATTATTTCATAGCTCTGATTGTATTGTTAATGAAATGGGTTCCCTGATCATTCAACAAAATTCTAGGACATCCAATTCTAGTCACCACGTTCTCAAAGAGAAATCACATTGCAGTCCTTCACCGGGGCTTCTTCTGCCCACTTGGTTAAGTATTATTTCATAGTGATGATTTATCTGGCTCTTGATATCCTTGCTGGTGGATTAATGGGTTCAATTAAATCCACATCCCATTTATCAAACACCTATAAGGTTACATGGGGCATAAGTGGAATTTCATCCCTTCTGGATGGTTTTCCCACCCTCTGACAAACATCACAAGTCTGATAGTATTCCTTTGTGTCCTTATGTATTGTAGGGCACCATAATCATGTGCGTGTATTGTAGGCTTTCCTGCATAGTTCCCTCCATGCATACCTTCATGTGCTTCTTCTAACATCATGGAGCATTCATGATCCACGACACATCTTCTGATAATTCCATCTACACCTAGCTTGTATAAATGACCTGCAATCAGTTGATAGTCTGCAACGAGCACTACCAACTATTTTTTTTGTGTGACAGTAAATTCGTTGGGAGCCATTTCTATGCTCAAGAATCCAACAATGTTAACAAAATAATCATCAAAAATTTAAATAGAAAATAAGTTGGCATCAGGAAAATTCTCCTCCAAGTTCTTTGGCTCCTCTCCATTAGTAATTCTTGATAGATGATCTGGTCCTGCATTCAACTTCCCTAGTTTTACTATGATTTCAAAATTGGATTCTTGAAACAATAACATCCATATATAGATCCTCCCCCCCCACCACGGTTTGTTAACTAGGTACTTCAAAGAGGAATGATATGTAAACATATTAAAATGTTGAACCAATAAATAATGTCTGAACTCCTATAAGAAATATACCATAGACAGACCTTCCCTTTCTATAGTATTATAATTCTGCTCAGACTAAAAAAAATTATACTAGCAAAAGATATTGAGTGATTAATGTCTCCTTCACCTGGTTGTGCCAATACTACTCCAAGTTCAATGGATGAAGCATCCACTTGCACATGAAATTATTTTGTCCAATCTAGAAAGCTCAAAATTGGTGTTGTCACCATCTTCTCTTTCAGTATTTCCAAGCTCTCTTGGCATTCATCATTCCACTGAAACCTGATGTCCTTATTTAGTAACTTCTCCATGGGCACGGTAATATTTTCATAACATTTTATGAATTTTATGTAATATCATGTATGGCCCAATGTTTCTCTCAACTGGCACACTGACTTTGGTGGTGGTACATTGACAATAACAACAATATTTGTAGGGTCTACTATCAAGCCTCGTTTGCATACAATGTGTCCAAGTAGGATGCAAAATGGTGTACTGAATATACATTTCTTAATTTTCAAGGAAATCTGAAATTTCCTACATCTCTCTAACATTAACCTCAGGATTTCTACATCATCCTTCAATAAACTAAATACTGTCCAATCATCCAGATAAACTTCTAAAAATGTATCTATAAAATCATTGAATGCAGCTACTACTACTCTAGAAAATATTGTTGGTGCATTATTTAAACCAAATGGAATTAATGTGTATTGATATGTCGCCCACTCTGTTGCAAATGTGGTTTTGTACCTATCCTCCAGAGCAATTATGATCTGATGGTAACCTGAAAATCCATTTGTGAAGGAGTATACTTCATGTCCTCCCACATTCTCTAAAACCTGATATATAAATGGAGTATGAAAAGGATCATGCAATCATCCATCATTTAATTTCCTTAGATCCATACATATCCTAATCCCTGCAGTCTTCTTTTCCTAGACCACCATTGGACTAATCCACTTTGATTCTTCCACAGGCTCTATGATTCTTGATTCTAGCATTTTGTCAATTTCTTCCTTAAATTTATACTTATAGATGGGGTTTAATATGTATGGTCTATGTCTAATTGGTCTTGCATTTGGTATGAGGGGTATCTTCATTTATCCAAGTTATCTTGCTACCCATTTCATCTCTAAAAATGTAGCAAGGAATAAATCACTATACTCGCGTAGTAATTCAATTATCTTTCCCATTGTCTCAATGTCCCAACAATATCCAATGTTGGCTATCTTGGGCTTCTCTTCAGTCCCAATATTGACCTTTTTAATATTCATTGGTGTAGTAAATTCTTTTGATTGTAACTTGGGTCCTTCCAACCCTCTTCCTTCTTCCCCTTCTAATATATGTATATCACATGGGTTGTATTCTACTTCTTCATCTTATGCGATCTGATAAGAGTAAACTAGTTGTTCAAGTGTTTCTTTTCTATAATCTCTATCTATTGTCACTGTATCTACCCCATACTCTTCAAATATCTTATTTTTGATCCTCTATAATGATATATCCACCCATGGATTCTCACTTTAAAATGAAAAAGTACTATTAAAGTTTCGTTGCATTGCTCCCCAACTCACAATTTCTTTGCACAGTTCCTGCTCTTTGTAACAATTACTTGGTATTCCTTCTAGTGTATGAATACATTAATTTGTCTATACCCCTGGTGGTGACAATCTCCAGTTGATGACACAATCATTTATATGATTTCTTGGGTTCCCTCTTCCATCATACTTTGGTAAGGGTCTATCATGCTGACTCCTACCAAATATTATGTGCATCAATCGCTTACACTGATACCAGTCCTGAATTACTTCCTTATGTGCACTCCACCATTGTGCAGGTGTGTCCCTCAATGCTATATCCAACACTAATAATATATGACTATCCAAAACCTCTGATTCAAACTATGACATGAAGTTTTCTAAATTTTCCTCTTTAGTAAATATGGGAAATTGTCTTACTTCTGTCCCAACCCATCTTACTGCGCATGTAGCTATGGCGCACCTCCTAGTAGAGATGTGATGCAATCTTTGTTGCCAATTTTCTACTCCAGTATATGAATCTGACATGTCGGAATTGATGCTCCTACAACTAAGTACTCCATCTGCAGTTGGATTCACATAGTCTTCTTCTCGTGTAATATTCCTATACAGTTGGGCTACATCATCCTCTAGAACACTTTCAAGAACAGGTTCTACATATCTTTCACAATCTGAGGGATGTAAAGGTGATACTACCCTGAAGTTCCCAACTTCAAATATCATCTTCCTAGTCTTCAAATTAATTATGGCATGATTATCAAAGACCCAATCAATTCCCAATAGTGATGAAAATGGTATAGACTCATCCACCATATTCATTACTTCAAAGTCTGTTGTGGTGTGCACACCATCTAGATCCATTGTTGTATTATTAAATCTACCTATGGGAATCACTCTCTACTAATTTGATATCTTCAACTGAATATTGGAATATACTAGTGTAGGTTCTCCCATTGCTTCCCAAGCTTTCTTTGGAAATATGTTGACATCTGATCCTAAATATAGGATAAAATTTCCCATATTAAAGTCTCCTATATTTGCATTCAATCCGAATTCTCTACTAGTTATTTTCTTTCTATGGAACTAATTAATCTTATTTTTTTATGTTCCTATCCCTTCTTCTATGCTATATTTCCCAAGCATACTTTTAAACAAATCCATGGCATTCTTATCATTAAGTAATTTAAAGCAAGATTCCAGGAAATTCTTTAAGTTACTTACCTTCTCTGTTTTCTCTCCCTTGTAAGTATGATCCAAATACCGAGGCATATCAAAAATAGGAGTATCATACCTTGGCGTAGTGTTTTATGTGTATGCTTCATTCTCCTTCATAAATTCCTTCTTTGCTTCCTTAAAATTTTCCTTCTCCTTCTTTGCATCAAACTATTGTTGTGGTTGGGTGTTCTTATGAATCCAATAGTGAGATTCCTTCTTCTGATCCTACACATATGCTCATGTCCTCACTCCTCCTGTAGTCACTATATTGATGTTCATCCCAGGATTCCTTATTTCTGCAACAATCCATTGAACATTATGGTTATTTAGATTCCTCTTATCCTGGATCTTCGTCATCAACTTCGGTCACTCTTCTGTCACATGATCTACTGCACGACAATACATACATGTTGCTATTGGTTGAGGACAATCTATGGAATAATTCCCTTACTATTGAAAATTATGGTAGTTAATAGGTCCTCTTACTCTTCCCATTCCTCCTCTTCCTCTACCTCTCAATCCTCCTTTGTTCCCCTGTGGATCCATGTTTTGTTGATGATACTGTGGTGCCTGATTATACTGTGAGGTTTTGTGAAACTATGGCACTACTTGAAATTGTTATGCGTTGCCAAACTGTGGCAAAGTGTGTCCTTCCATCAACTCAACATGCAACTTGTATGCATCTGATGTTCTTTCTTTCATTAACTCCAGAGTTCTACAATTTTTGTCTTCATTTCCTACTGACTTACAAAGGTTACAAAAGTTACTCTTCGGTTATGTCTTGTACTTATTCATCATAGGGAAGTGATAAGGATCATGCCCATGTGTCTTGCATATTCCACACCAAATCCATCCTATAGAAAATGTATTTGGTATCCCTACTCCTAGGTACTACGCAAATGCCATACACTCATTCTTTTGATTTCTGTCTGATCTGCACAGGTTACATAACATTGCTTCTCTTTTCTCCCTACTTTTTTTTTGGTTCAATTGCACTGTCAAGTTCTTCAGGTATTCATTAAGCTCCTCAATAGTTGGATCTGTCGTCTTATACTAATTCTCATCTAATTGCATCACTGCTTGCAGTGCCTCTTCCTAGGTTTGAGATTTATGTTGTCTCAATGAATATATAAAGTGTGGTAATAAAGAATTTATAAAAACCTATATGTGCTACATGTCAGAAATGGGATACTTCAATTTAACTTTCAATGTCTTAAACTTATGATCGATTTCCCATACAGATTCTCCTAGTTTTTGTCTAACCTCAATCCTCTCATTCATAAAGTGATCCTATGATTCCATATTATTAAACTTAGTGATCATTGCATGCTTGATCTCTGCTACTGTTCCTATCACACCCTATGGATTGTTTACTTCTAGAATCATATACCAATCCAACATGCATTTTCTGAATGTTATTTCTAGCTGTGCTACTTTTGTTTCCTCATCAATGACTCTTTTTTCTTCCCATATTTGGTCACACATGAATAGGTTCTTCTCTAGGCCTTTTGATCCATCCCCATGAAACTATGGTAATCTTATTGTTGGATCTACACCTGCCATTGTTGAATGTGATGTACCTAATCTGCGAGGTACTACTATTTGTGTATTGTTGTTTGGACTTAAAATCCCACTGGTGTTTCTACTGGTACTTCCACTTGTACCACTACCAGTATGACTATTGGTACATCCACTTGTACCCTCACTTCTATTCTGATCTCCTAGCTTCCTCTGACCGTTAGTCACTGGTTCTCTAAAAAAATATTTCTTTGTTGATGTGTTAGTCATACATGGGGTTGTAGGTTCTATAATGATTCATATCTAGAAAGGGGTATGTTATTCCTCATTATATCTCACTCCTATATTATTTCTTTCATATGTGGCATGCAACATTTCTTCAATGTGCTCCATAGCAAAAAGATCCTCTACCTCTTCCTCATCATTCTCCAAGCCTTCCCTATCAGCTACTACTCTTTTATTCCTATTGATCTTATATTGGTAGGGTTTGCCACTGCGCGTCGTTCTTTCCCTCTACATAATTTCCTGGATCTCCTCTTGATCCATCATAATGGGATATTTCTCTTTATTTCACTCTTCTTTATTCATTCCCCCCTCCATCTTAGACCTTCCTCAGGTTTCCCCTAACTCCCCCATGCACGTAGGGTAGTTTAGTTTTTTGACTCCATGGTTAATACTCCTTTATCATGTAATAATATATTGATCGATGTGTACAACGATATGATGTGCCTTCCACTTGGAACCTTAAGAAACTCCTTCTCTATTATACTATAATACTTGGATGTATCTACTGTGAACTAAGTGATATACCCCACTACAATGTTGTCTAGCCGAGATCTACTACGTGTGTGAATTTGTTATTCACTCTTTTCAACCATGTGATACTTTCTTCTGTCCACTCCATTGATATAACTCTATTGATCATTATATGGGTGTATTTAAACCTTGTTATCCACTCCTGCAATAGCGTGGGAAAATCACTAAAGAAACTCTCATGTATTTAATACATATCTTTCCAAATAATGTCTTAGCTTAAACCTAGAGATTCTATTATCTTTGTGGGAAAACTCTAGTTCCTGGACTATCAACCATCTTTCAATCTCCGCTTTCATGGGGTTCCAAACTAAAATCATCCCATTTATTAATCCCTCGTGTTATACTGCGTGATACATCCCTTTTAATCTAACCTTCTGAGTTCCAATTGACAACATAACCATTGTTGGTTTACTTATGGGCTAACCCAAGTTCTAAATACAATATTACCAACAACCCTTCAACCATCGGCCCTTCTGGATACAAAAAGGAAACACAACGCAAAAAGTGCACTATGCAGTCTCACCCAAGATGGATTCTATGGTTGGTGATAGGACTTATATGTATGCAACCATGGGATGGGATGTGTTTCTGTCTCAGAGGCATTGGATCTACTTGTTGTTAGCCCTCAAACCCTCATTAGATCCTAGTTTATACCAATAACACACTAATATTCCACAAATACTTCACTAACCATTATAACCACATGGATTCCATGATAAATATCCATATAATGTACCATAAGATTTAGATCTAAACACTAGCTATGACATTCATTTACCTAGTACTATTTTGCAGATTACATTACCTTATTCTTAGTGTGTAGTGTTAATTCCTTTACCATTTGACATATTCATCATAAAATTACTATAGTAAATATAATCAGAAACACTGCATACATTCACACAAAATACATATATACCATGGTTCACCCCCCCACCCCGCGGGGATATGTCCACAAAGATTTGTCTCTTTGGCTCTTTATTCATATTCTCGCAAAGGCTAGTGTTGTGCACTCTACATTTCATTCATTAAATACACCCGATCTCCACAGATCACCCAAGTCTGTCAACAAGAACTTTACTCAACTAAAGGATCTATTGTAACCTCAACAATACATCTCACAAAAAGGAAAACAACCCTCTCATCGTACTAATACATTCTACTTATACAAAATTGGGACAAAGCCCTTACAAAAACCCTAACCCTAAGCGTATTAGGTTTGTCCACTTTCTCCTTGATTTAATCCTGGATGGTCCTTGATCCAACCATTGATCCAAGTCAATGCTTTTCCACTTTCCAACTTCTCCACAAAATTTTGTCCACATTCTAACTGCTTTTCTTGGCGCGGGTTTTCCTCTATTTCCAACACTTCTTTTCCTATATTTTTGGCATGCTCCCCTATTTTTCGACGGTTCTTTTATTCCTTCGAAACTTCCTTGATTCTCCCCAAACTTGTCCTTCACCAACAATGACACATGTCACACTTAGGGACATCATGGATGTTGAGCTCACATGCCACTTCATCATGACATCACCAACCCCCTTTCTCTCACTTAATGGGGCCTACGACATTCTACAATAGAGATCAATTCTCTCATATCTATTGATCAATGAATACATTTCTTTTCAAACCTTCATCGTTGACACTGATCATATCACCATCAATGATCTCAGAACATCATCCAACTTCTCCATATCCCACACTCTGATGATGATGCGGCTAGTACCAATGGTCCATATCTCCTAATTTGTATATTTGACAGCCATGGTTTAAAGTGAAGGCCTAAGGTCTATTTCACCCAACTGGACTCACTCTCATCATGTCGATCATTCAAATGTTGACACATTGCCATCTCAAGGAACATGCTAACTTCCATGCTAGTATTCCTCATCAACATGATGTTATTTCCCCCTTTTCCACTTAACTAGGGCCTAATCCAATATATGAAGGAGATCAACTCTCTCCTCGGTATCTATCGATGAATCTTATTTCTCCATGTTCCTTCCTTTATCATCGTCGACACTTTGGAGTGTGCACCCTAACTTCACCAATCCATCTACTCTTGAAAATAATGTCCCTGGGATCAATGGACCATATTTCCTGGCCTGTAATTTGATGTCCGGGGTTTAAATTTAAGGTCCAAAGGACCTCCTCTCCCAATGGGGCCCACTTTTTCTTGATTGTTCAATCCCCTGGTCACACTTGTCCCCACTAGGACATGGTAGATACCAAGTTGTAAAGCCACGTCATTATGGTGTCATCGTCCTCTCTCCTCACTTGAAAAAAATTCTATAGTGATCTACGGATGAGGACAAATCCTGCTCCTACACCGATCAATGAATTGGATTCCTTCTCATGACATTTTTCATCTTCGAAACTCTTTGGAAATTAATCAACCTCCCCAACCTCCTACTCCTAACGATGATGCCACTAGCATCAACTATCCATATATCATTGGGGTCACTCCCGAAAGATCGACAATCATCATTTTATCTCTAGGTATTCCCCATCATCATCGTTGGTCTTCACCTAAGCCTTGACACTTGGCCATTTAAAAAAAATGACACCTTTCCTGAAGAAGGGCCAGGATCTACTCGCCATGTTGATCCAACAACTATATATCCTCCCGACTCGAACATAGAGTCTTCTAGGAAAATTTTATGATCTTGGACTTAACCAATTTCACAGAAATCTTCTAAGTCTTTTCCAAATAGTCTCACCAATATTTTAAGGTCTTTTACCTTACCTCAAAACCACTAGGAAATTATTTATTTTCCACTTAGGTGGAGATTTGCATCCTGTGAACTTTCCATACTAGGATAGGGGATTCCTTGGTAGAATCAAGACTCTTTGAATCACCCAAGGCCTCTCTTGGGCATTGAGACATTCCAATGTTAGTCTCATGTCCCTTCTACCCATTCCTCCTCGAAGTAATGTTCCTTCATATTTTATGAGCCTATTTTCATTTCACATGTACCATACTACAAAAAATATCATGTTGCACACACAAGAGGCACAAACATACTAATACATCCACTCCTGATGAAGATTTTCCTGGGATCAATGGTCCAAATTTCCTGGCCTGTAATGTGATAGTCAAAGTTTAAATTGAAGGTCCAAAGGAACTCCTTTCCCAACGAAGCCCACTTTTTCCCGATTGGACAATCCGCTAGTGACACATGCCCCCACTAGGACATAGTAGCGACCAAGTTGGAAAGCCACGTCATTATGATGTCATCATCCTCTCTCCTCACTTGAAAAAAATCCTACAATGATATATGGTTGAGAAATAATATTTCCCCTACACCGATCAATGACTCTCATTGCTTCTCATGACGTTTGTCATCTTTGACACTCTTTGGACATTACTCAACCTCCCAAACCTCCTACTCCCAATGATGATGCCAGTAGCATCAACAATCGACATCTCATTTGGGTCACTCCCAAAAGATCAACGATCATAATTTTGTCTTGAGGTATTCCCCATCATCATCGTCGGTATTCACCTAAGACTTGGAGCTTGGCCATTTCCAAAAACAACACCTTTCTTGAAGAAGGGTCAAGATCTACTCGCCATGTCAATCCAACAACTGTAGATCTTGTCGACTTGAACATAGAGTATTCCAGAGGAAAATTTTATAATATTGGAGGTAACCAATTTCATGGAAATATTCTAAGTCTTTTCCAAATAGTCTCACCAGGATTTTAAGGTATTTCACCTTAACACAAAACCACTAGGAAATTATTTCTTTTCCACTCAAGTGGAGATTTGTATCCTATGAATTGTCCATACCAGGACAAGGGATTCCTTGGTAGAATCAAGACTCTATGAATCACCCAAGGCCTCTCTTGGGAAATGACACATTCCAGTGTCGGTCTTAGGGCCTTTCTATCCATTCCTCCTCAAAGTAATGTTCCTTCATAATTTATAATCCTATTTTGATTTCACAGGTACCATACTACAAAAAATATCCTATTGCACACATAGGAGGCACAAACATACCAGTACATCCATGAATACATTCATAAGAGGGGAGTGTTTCTCATATATGAAATACACACACAATCCCCTATAGATACATTTCATATGAGTACAAATGGCCTCCCAATGGGACAACACCAAGTCCATAAACCAAGAACACATGTCCACTATTACAATTACAAACATTCCATCCATACATCTCAATTCAATACATGAACTATAGAGACACTTATCTATTACAAGTTATTGTCGGCCAATTGAGTGTGGGTGTATGTCGTTCAACCCAAAAATAGGCTCATATGAACTTTGACTCTACACTCTGACCACCCCCGTGCTAAGCCATGATACCACCAAGGAATTCTTCTCAGGTTCTCTTCCACCTACTTTTTCTTTCAGGTCTTCTACAAACCTCAAAAAATCACTCTACACTCTGACCACCCCCGTGCTAAGCCATGATACCACCAAGGA
>ML781984.1:528810-563442 GCA_009831015.1 Picea engelmannii
CCCATTTCTTATTCCCCTACATGTAATCACTTGGGAAGGTTCTCAACCTGTACCCTCATTTCCTTATGTCAGAAGGAAACTCGTGGGTCAATCTGGGTGATTGTGATACAGTACTCTATGGTACCTTTTGTTTGCAACTATTTTTTTCCCAACTGGATTTCCATACATGTATTCATTAGGGTGGTTGGTTGTTTAACTAACCATCCCTTCCCATTAACTGATTTTCCTTGAAATCAAGATAAAGGGAAATAACCTCTTATTTCCAAGTCAAATATTTCAGTAAAGAGGATTGGTTCATCTTATCATGATGAACCCCCTTTCTAGTTTTCTTCACTCTTTCATCTAGTGGCATCATGGCCAATACTTTTAAGGATTCACCTCATAGTCAACCGTTGGAATTTTCAATTTAATAATAATATATTTACAATATTTACATGTCATTGCATGGAAATTGTTAATTATGATTAATTACACATAATTAGGGGTTTAGAAAAGGGGGTATTACAATCCCCTCCCCCTTCAAAGGACCTCCCTCAGTGTTATTCTTAACAAAACCTGCCATGCCTTTATCTTTCGACTAGTTCAAAAACAAATTCCTCTTCTTGGTCTGGTCATTTCCTAGACTTTTGACATCTAGCACATGCCTATAACCATTTCAAACAACAATCATATTAATTATAATTTCATGAAAAACATCTTACTATTATTTATAATTCAAGAGGAATAATTTAATATCCACACAATACTTATCTATGCAGTTCATGGATCTGCATCCATATGGTTGTCACATTTACTTGACTCACTATTTTTCCTTGACATACCCACTATGCTCATGATCGTAATCAATAGATTACAAGAGTCATTGAAGTATCCTCTTCCTTGTGGTAACTCACCTTCTAGGATTAGGCTCAGGTATTCCCTTCTCTGTTATACAATACTTTGGGTGATCCATCTTGCCTGCCAAGTATTTATTGCACAAGAAGAGTTTCAGATGCTTGACCGAGTCTTACAGTCGAGGTGTCCCTCTGACTTTCTTTGGAGAGGCATCCCTCTATCCCATGTTACCACAACATGATTTTATTTATGGTGATCATGGCATATCACAGGGTTCTCATGTCAGAACAATAGCCATTTCCATGCTTTCCCATCTTGACAACCATCATTTGTCCCTCTAGGATAGATATATAATATCACCCGTATCACATGCATACCATAAATTTCATGAGATACCATCATCAATTTAATTAAATTTTTTTAAAATATGCCACCCATAGATCTCAAATTTCACATTTCCATTTTCAAATTTGTTCCACATAGGAACCAGATTGACAAGTACGAGACTTATTTCTCATGTCAGTTTGGATATTTTATATCTACTAGGATTTGGTCTTCCTTATGGACTTACACTGCTTCTATATCCAAGACCATGTTCCCCACAATTTCTATATTCACACAGCCAAACAATTTGTTAGTTTCTTGAACATCCCATTTTCATTGCACATTTGCAATGGTTCACAACCAATTCTTAATATTTTTCATACTAACAATTGCATCACATTTTTCTATTCAATGATAGAAATTAAAAGGAATTATTATTCCTCACACATTTACTGTTCCATCATGCCAAGCCTTTCAATATGTAATTAAGCATCTCATGCAACTTATTAATGTGGAAATTATGTATGGTCACATTTATACACAATGCATCAATGCATTGATTGCAAATTACTATACTCCATGTCAAGCACTTTTCCCTGGTGTATTGGGGCTCAACCAACCTCTCACCTCATGGTTTCCTTACTCATATTCATTATTACAGCAAGAGTATGTCTCCTTCCACAAGATGATCATATTCTCAGATCAACACACATACATGAAACTAAAATTTCACATAAATGTGAACATGCATTCCTTCCTTGTTGGTAATCAAGGTGTCAATATTCATGGCCACCCAAAACCTATTTTCACTATTGCTGTAATTATGATAGAATATTGGAAGTTCCTCCTTCCATATTGGGTGGTATTGTTCCTTCCCTCTCATGAAAACATGCATTTCATCAATGCATTCAATCATCATGTTGGTTATGAGCAATTCTTCTCACATTATTTCATGACACAGTTGTGCACTAATTTTCTTGCAAGGATCTCAATCACTTGAAAATTTTCTATTATTCAAAATTTATCTATTAGGTCTTAATTCATAATTTTGTTGCCCACTCTGATTGGAAACACCCAAAAAGAAGACACTCTTTCCCTCTTACTACAAAATCACTTACAATTCAAGAATATAACTAGGAATGTGCAACATTACCCAAGGTAATAAAATATTAATCTATATTTATCTTCATGCCTCAATTTACTTTAGGTCAACAAACCTTTACCAAGGGAATCTTGTCCTGAAATCCCTCTTGTTTCTACCTGAGCATGCTAAGCCATACTTATATGGTTAACATCCACCTATAGATGTTAATCTAACCCATTGGTCATATTGAAATTCTCCAAGCATTCTCCTTACCAGATTTTGGATCAATAGTTCTTTGATCCATTATACCCTCATTCTTCCTAAGGTTGTAACCAATCAAAATCCTTAATATTTTCATTATGTATTCTATATCACCATTGTAGGTTTATATGAAATATCATTATCAATATTTCACTCATGTTGTTACTCTCTTGCTGACGTCAGGTCATTATTGACCAAAATTATCCATCAACAAACCATACTTTACAACCCATCACAAGTGGTAACATGTCTACTTGCATGTTCATACATGCCTAATCATTACCATATGCATTACATCATATCCACATTTTTCATTTCATTCATAATGAGTACTCATGTCAATACACCTTGTGTACAACCATGAACTCATAAATTGGCTCATGTGTTCATGTCATTTCACCTATTTTTATGAGGGATATCAATAGTCCAAAGGACTCCTTTTTAACTTCTTAAAATAGATTATCCCTGCTACAGGTTTCAATCATTATAGGTCAATCACATTGATATTACAATTTTCATCAGTCCTCTGAGAATGCGAAATTTCACGTACCTGGTTTCATATTTTATTTAAGTAGTAATTAACACTACCACGGGTTCTATCAATTCATACAAAATTCCTTTAACTACAAGAAATATTTCTATAAGGTTATTATCCCTTACATAAACAACCACCAGAAATGTAAGAGGCTTTATCTATTTAGTGGGTAGACAACATTACACTTGAACAAAACAACTCAGCTCATCCATTCCCTAGATTCGTGCAACTCTATGACAATATTCATCCATTTTTATCCATTCACATTAATGTATTATCATTAATTCCTATCAACATATTCCCACTATTTTCATAATGACCATCAATCCCACATAGCAACAACATATTCCTTCTATTTTAATCAACATGATAATATTTTCTATTGTAAAGAATTTTTGAAACAAAAATTTTCAAATTGCAGTCCTTCTCCTCAAGGATTTAATGGAGATAATAAATAAAATTTTAGTGCATGGAAACTCATTCTAATAGGCTCATATTATCCTTGATATACCAATATTTATGATTTTTTTATGGCCCATACAGGCATATTGTTTGAACTATTCTCTATTACCACTCTTTAAGACACCCAATCCCCTAATTACCTTTTAGGGGATGGGGTATTGAAACTTCTATTTTACCCAACCATCGTGAATCCTCTTCTCAAGGAAAACATCGTATTTCTCTCCCTAAGAGATTTACAATGACTATACTCATGCTCAAAATCGAGTGATGGATCAAATGTTATGGCCTCTCGAAGTTCCTTGAATCTCATTTTCCATTGTTACTTCATTTCCACATGCCTCCTTGAAACCCATGCCTTCCAATGTGACTCCAATATGGCATATGAAATTGGGAACATTAATTCCATGGTCTAATCCCTTGTCCCTTCTTCATCGTCATCGTTTTTCCCCATAAATTTCTTCCACTAACAAGTTTTGACGACGATACTTCAATGGATTCCTCTCCCAAATCCGATGGTTATCAGCCCTTGACATCCAAAAAATCATATCACATCATCGTCGGGGTTTATTTTCCCATACATCACTCCCACTAACAAGTTCCGATGACAATATTCCAATGGGTTCCTATCCCAAATTCAACGGCTCTCATCCCTTGACATCCAATGACTTTGATCGTGTCGACGCCTCGATATTACATGATGCATAATGCCCATCCCTTTAGCCTCTTATTATGTTACCATGTGGTACCCATGACATATTGACAACTAAGATTTAATCTCGCCTACTTATTGATCAATAGTTTTTTTTAACCTTGATAACTCATCATCGTCGGCACTTTCCTGACTCAATTATCACTTATCATATCTCTATTATCCAATAACAATGAAACAACTGTAGTCATGTCGATGCCTCAATATTGAATGATGGATAATGCCCATCCCTTTAGCCTCTTCTTATGTGACCATGTCGGTCCCATGACAAATCAATGAATGATATTTAATCTCTTCTACTCACCGATCAATCGTTGTCGTTAACCCCGATAATGCATCGTCATCATAACCTTCTTAGATTGGTTCTCACTTATCATCTCTCTGTTCTTCGATGATGATGCATAGCACATCAATGACTCAAATATAGCCGAGGTTATCCCTAATAGATCGACAATCTTTGTTTCATCTTTGTTTCCCTCCTCGTCATTGGAGAAATTTCTCTAGTTTCTCTCCAGATCTTCATTCACCCTACAATGACAAACAAATAGGATATATCGACAAGTATATCTAACAATCTATATTGTAATCGAAGATGTAAGGGCTCCCTACCCCTCCAGGACCACTCTCATCCCATCGACTAATTAACTAGTGACACCTGTCACCCTTAGGGACATGTTGGTTTCCAAGCTATAATGCCACATCATCATGATGTCACCGCACCCTTTTCTCTCACTTAAAAAGGGCTATATAATTCAATGATGGAGATCAATTCTCCCCTATCTGTCAATCGGTGGCTCTCATTGCTTTTCAAACCTTTGTCATTGACACTTCTCTCATCCTCCTCATAGGCACTCTTGGAACATCATCCAACTTCACTATATTCCCATGCTCTGACGATGATGTAGCGAGTATAAATGGTCCAAATCTCCTAATTTGTATATCTCAAAATTAGGGTTTAAAGCAAAGGTCGAAGGGATATTTCAACCAAAAGGACTCATTATCGTCCCATAGATCAATCAAATTTAGTCATTTGTGGTATGAAAGAACATTCTAGCTACAACGTTGGTATCCCTCATCAACATGACATCATTTCCTCCATTTTCACTTAACTACAGCCTAAGATAATTTATGGTAGATATCAACTCTCACCTCAGTACCAATCAAAAAATCTTGTTTCACCATGTCCCCACCTTTACTGTTGTGGGAACTTTGGATTCTACACCCTAACTTCAACAATCCATCCACTCTTGACAACAATGTGCATGGGATCAACGGTCCAAATTTCCTGGCCTATAATCTGAGGACCATGGTTTAAAGTGAAGTTCCAAAGGACCTCCTCACCCAATGGGGTCCACTTTCATCCATTCGTCCAATTCCCTAGTGACACCTGTCCCCACTAGGACATGCTAGCTACCAATTTGGAAGGCCACATCATTATGACATTATAATTATCTCTCCTCACTTGAACATAATCCTATAGTGATCTACGACCAAGAATTAATATCATCTCTACATTAATAAACAAACCTTGTTCCTTCTAATGACATTTTTCATCATCAACACTATCTGGACATCCCTCAACCTCTCCAAATTCCTACTCCTGATGATTATGCAATTGCCATCAATGGTCCATATCTCATCAGGGTCACTCTTGACAGATTAACAGTCGTTGTTTTGTCTTGAGGTCTTCCCCATTGTCATAATCGGTCTTCACCTAAGCCCTGACACTTGGTTGTTTTTTATGATGATGTCTTTCCTGATGAAGGGCATGTATCTACTCACCATGCCAATCCAACGAATATATATCCTCTTGAATCGAACATATAGTCTTCCATAGGAAAATTGTATGATATTGAACTTAACCAATTTCACATAAATCTTCTAAGTATTTTCCAAATGATCTCACCAAGATTTTAAGGTCTTTCACCTTACCCTGAAACCACTAGGCAATTCTTTCTTCACCACTCGGGTGGATATTTGCATCATTCTAACTATCCATACTAGGATAGGGGATTTCTTGGTAGAATCAAGACTGTCCATATCACCCAAGGCCTCTCTCGGGAACTGACACATTCCAATGTCAGTCTCATAAAATTTCTACATGTTCCTCCTCGAATCAATGTTCCTTCTTAGTTTATACGCCTATTTTCATTTCATAGGAATCATACCAAAAAAAAAAATTCCTATTGCACACATAGGAGGCACAAACATATCGATACATCCATGACTACATTCATAGGAGGGGACTGTTTCTACAATTCCTTTAATCATTTAAGATAAAATGCAGGGTCCTACGACTCATATATGCAATACACATGCAATCTAATACATATACATTTCATACGAGTGCAAAGGCCTCCCAATGGGACAACACCAATTCCATAAATCAAGCATACATTTCCACGATTACAATTACAGACATTCCTACCATGCATCTCAATTCAATACATGAAGTATATAGATACTTATCTGATACAATTTATTGCTAACCAACTGATTGTTGGTGTACACCATTCCACCCAACCATAGGGTCATATGCAATTAGACTCTGCACTCTGTCCACCCCCATGCCAAGCCATGATACCACCAAGGAATTTTATTCAGGTTATCTTGCACCTCCTTTTTTTTCTTTGTATTCTATAGACCTCAAAAAATTCAGAAATCTCCCCGATTTCTCTCTCTCTCTCTCTCCCTACTACACACACTCATGACTCCCTCATTTTCTCTCTTCCAATACGCCCCCCATTCATTCATCCCGTGCATGTAATCACTTGGAAAGGTTCTCAACCTGTCCCCTCATTTCCTTATGTTAGAAGGAAAATCGTGGGTCAATATGGGTGATTGTGTGACGATAATTTGTGGTACCTTTTGCTGGAAGCTATTGTTTTTCCAACCACATTTCCATACCTGCATTCATTGGGGTGGTTTGTTTTTCAACTAACCACTCCTTCCCATTAACCGATTTTTCCTTGAAATCATGATAAAGGGAAATAATCTATTATTTCCAAGTCAAATATTTCAGTAAGGAGGATTGGGTCATCTTAGCATGATGAACACCCTTTCTAGTTTCTTCACTCTTTCCTCTAATGGTACCATGACTAATAATTTTAAGGCTTCATCCCACAGTTGGCCATTGGCATTTTCAATTTAATAATAATACATTTACAATATTTACATGCTATTGCATGAAAATCATTAATTATGATTAATTACACATAATCAGGGGTTTAGAAAAGGGGGTATTACAATAGATATGTTTATTCCTTTGTAAATACATAAGTGGTACATGATACATGAACTATACATATTACTCAAACCATATTTTGTTATATCATTTTATAGGAAGCATGATGTAGTCAAGATAGTGGCTAGTTGGTGGAAGGAGGACAATAAATTATTCAATTGGTTCATAGGTTGGTACATTATGATGGGTTTGAAAGAACATTGTATGTATGTCCTCATCATTATTTTTTTGTTGTATGGGGATTTTTTTTTCTAATGGCTCATTGAGGCATGGGCGCCATTAGCATACAAGTGGCCGCTACCAGGTAAATTTTCAATTGTGGCACCATCATTTCCAAGATGCTCAATGATAGAATTGAGTAGGCTCAAAACCCTCTTCTAGGTGAAATTCCTTCGTTCTACACGACCTCTTACTTATTATAGTTTATGTGTGCCCAAACAATTTTCTCTGAGATGAATCTAAGATGGCATATGTTGGAAACCCCTTGTTCATGTATATTTTAGCACATTGTGGGAAAATAAGTATAAGAAAAATTATTCTGTGATATGTGAACTATTTTTGGATTGTTTATATTTCATAATCTTCCACAAAGAATTTCCAAGGTTGTAAAAACAATAAAATTATATTCTCTCACATATCAACAACTGGTATATTGAAGAAAAGTATACATGTATTAGGATTTTCGGATCAATTGCCCCCTCCCCCACCAACCTTATTCCCACGTATGTCCCTAACAAGATTGTGTTAGGGTAGATTTTATTCTAGGCCTTTCTTCAAGGTTTCAATTCCTCTTTGACTAAACATAAGAAGATGGTTTTCATTCCCTATGGTTTATGACATGGGGTATTATGTTCTTAAGGACACCCCATAGGACATATATATGGTTTTGAGTCATGTGGAATATAAGTTCAATTCAGGCCTATTCAGGAGACATGACCCCAATGGTTTGGTACCCAAGCATGTTGAATAGGTCATTTAACATTCACCTTATGCCCATGAAAAATGGGCAAAGGAATCATTTACATAATATGCAAAAAATTGGGATCATTTTTGGAAAGAAAATCTACTCTTGGTATCACAATATTCAAAATCGATTCTCTAGAAAAAGAGATCGAATTTTTTAGTCAAGGGGTTATATATAAAGGAGAATAACATGAAGCTAAGAGAGTTGAATACAATATATTGAAGGAATAAACTGAGTGCCAAGCCATCGAAGAATAGAAGAATAGGGAATCCCAAGAATAGGAGCTTCGAAAAATTATTGAGCAAGAGTTGATTAATAAACACCAAGAAGAAGCTACTCGAGAGGAAATTGATCAAAGAAGGATAAAAGTCGAGGAAGAAAAAAATAACAAAGTATTTAGAAAAACAACAAAAGAAAGAGAGAGAAAATAAAGATAAAAAAAGGATTAGAGAAAAATTTCCATGCAACACAAGAATTATTAAAGAAACAAGAAGAAGAAAAGAAAGAACGTGAATTAATTAAAATGAAAGAAGAGGAAGAAAGCGAGAAAGAATTTCTAAAGAAGCAGGAATAGGAGAAGAGGAAGAACATACGATATATTAGTAAGAGGAAGAGAGATTAAAATAGTTGAAGAAATCATAGTATCCCACAGAGGAACCTATTGATAAACTAACATACTCCCAGTCTACTAAAGTCCCTCCTCAAGATATAATAGATTTAACAAGTGAAGAGGATGATGAGATAGTAAATATAAATATTCCAATAGAAAATAAATCTGATGACATTATTGGAAAAACATCTCAAGACCCATATACTAGAGGAGTAACTCAAGAATTAGTTGGAGAAGCAGTCCATGATTCTATAGGAGAATAAAATCAATACCCCACTAAAATTGAGATCACTGAGAAACAAGAAGAGACTGGAAAAATACCTGATCTTGAGAAGTAACAAGGGGATATTGCATCTAAAGAAACTAGTGAGACACAAATCCTTGTTCAAAACCTAGATAAGTATACCACTATACCTTCCATGGCTTAGGGGCGAAGTGAATAAAAACAACATACAAGTCCAATAGTAGAAAAGGAAAGTGATCTACCAGAAAAATTTAGGTAATAGACACAAGGTTAGAACCAATTGAAAAAAAAGAAAAGACAATAGAAAAAGGCAAGGCACTAGTCATGAAACATTTTCATACCGCAGATAGTTTGGGAAAATGTTTTTCCTTGGGATATCAACCAATTTTGGAACCATTGGATGAAGTTGATAATTTGGAGTCTATTATGTATTAAACAAAGAGGAAATATGTTGTGAGAAGAACACATAAGAAGTAGAATATGATAATGGATAGTTTTTTTCTATTGTGTAAGGTACCATATGTATTATGTAAAGCATAAACAAAAATATTATAACAAATACCAGTGAAAGAACAAAATATATAGAACAACAAAACCAAAAATGATACCATTATTTATAGAAATCCAAGTTCACTTGCCTCTTCGAACCTACAATAGAGAATCACTCTATTACAATAATTCTCATGACAAAACTTGACCATGCCTTCTACTCTTATTTATACTATTTTTTTCTTCTAAAGAACACTCTAGAGGAAGATATTTTAAGAAGTGTAAGCTTATATCGTGTCTTCTTACATTATACTTGTTCAAATTATTATATAGGCCTTATTTACTAATTTTGTCCTTTATTACATATATAAAATATTGTTATACCTATGTGAGGGGTTAGGGATTTTAGATCCTTAACATGCCCCCCCCCCCCAACCTTAAAAAGCATTCTTGCCCTCAAGGCTTGAGATAGGGAAATTGTCACAGAATGGTATTTGACTCCCAAGTGGAATCTTATGGTTGCATATCCTTCCACTAAACTAAAAATTCCTTAATGGTACATTGACAGATATGACACTCGCATTGGTCCAATACTTATTGTGGCTACAACCAAATGAATCCTTCTTCACCAATCTCAAGGAGACGGGTTTGAGTCTAGAACTTAGTTCCAATCACTTTCTTTAAGCATGAGACATGAAAAGCAAGATGGATATTAGAGTGAATGGGAAGAGATAACCGGTAGGACACATGCCCCACTCACTTGAGAATTATACAAGGACCATAAAACTTGGGAACGAGCTTCTAACAATGTTCAAGTTTGAGAATTCTTTTATTATATTGTTGCAGAAAAAGAAACACCTAGTCTCCTTTAGAAATTGTCATTCTGAGCGATCCTGATCTACTTTTTTCTTCATGCGATTATGTTCCATGGACAAATTTTCTTTAAGAGTATAGATAATGTTCGCACTGACTATAAGAGTGTTGTCGACTTCTTGAACCTTGTAAACACCTGACATGTACGAGATAAACGATAGTGTATTTTTCTCATATACCACTTCAAATGGATTCACTAGTGGTCGTATGGTAAGATGTTTTGTACCACCATTCATATAGTGGTAACCACTGATCCCAATTAATTTTTCAGTAGGACACAAAACAACAAAAATATTTTTCCAAAAACTTGTTGACAACTTCAGTTTTCCCATCAGTCTGGGGATGATAGTTTGTACTAATATGCAATTGGGTTTCATGGAGGCCTAACAGTTCTTACCAAAAAAATTTAGTGAAAATTGGATCATGGTTGGAGATAATAGAATAAGGCATTCCATGGAGTTTGAATCTATTTTTTGGGTTCTTTTTATCACAAGAGTGAGAAAAAAGGAGTCCCTTAACTATCTGTTTAGTCTATCCAGGAAGAACAATAGAGAGTTAGTTGGTTAGTGTCTCAACTAACATAAAGAAACAAGAGATAAACAACAAGAAATAAAACTAAACTAAGAAAATAATAACTTGAAATGAATGCACAAAGAAAACACAAGAGAGATGTACCAAGTAAATTGATCTTTTAATTGATACTCAGAGAAATATGGGAATTTATGAGTCCCCTCTTCCTCCTTGGGAAGGATCTAGAGTCCCCAAGTACACAATATTCTTTCTACTATCAATGGCTAACAAAGGAAAATGGTGAAGAAAAGAGTGATGACCTACTCAAGAGGAGAGAGCTCTAACACTTTCTATGAATGCTCAAATCTTCCTAAAGATAAAAATGAGGAACATAAGAATATTCAAATGCTTCTTATTTTTTGCATACAATGGCTCTTTATTTATAGGAGGATGGAAATATTTTTCTCAACTGGTTCTAAGTGTGAATGGGAAGCCCTTGGAGGTACTTCCCATCCCTTTCAGTGGTCCCAAGGTGAAATTTGAGGGTGATTTTGGGTATGGGGGAGGTTCCCTTCATCCCAAAAATGGTTGAGGCTTGACCAAATTCATTAATGCATGATTCCAGCGTCCACGTGGGTCTTTAGACTCTTAGTCATGCACTTCACACACTTTTCAAATTATACATTGTGTTAGCCTATGTGGATGTGTGCACACGACTTTTATTGAATTTGCATGGATTTCCAGAACCACTTTTTTATAGTTTTTTTATTTTCTTTCCAAACTGAATATAATCCTTCCATCAATATTGGTAGTATGTTTTGTTTTTTTTACCTATTTTTTCATCCATTGTCTATAGTTGTAGTGAGCCATTTTCCAGTGATAACACTATTATCCATAAATATTTGAGCCACTATGGAAGCATTGAACATGTGTTGAATAGCATAGAAATGATCATATTTGGAAATACAGTCTACTACAAGCATGATCATTGAATTATTTCCCTATCTAGGTAGTCCAACAATGAAGTCCATAGAAATATCCTTCCAAATAGTAGGTGGAATTGGAAGCGGTTTGATTTTTCCTAGAGATTTGACTTTTTCTCCCTTATTGTGTTGACAAGTATCACATTCAACCACAAAGATGCAGATGTCCTATTTCATACCTTCCCATAAAAAATAATGTTTGACCTATTCATAGGTTTTGGTAAATCCTGAATGCCCAACTATGGGCGAAGCATGAAGCTCAAATTACATAATGGATTTAAGGTTCGACAATTTTCTTAAATATAGGTGACCTTTATA
Organism: Picea engelmannii; assembly: GCA_009831015.1. Lineage (NCBI taxonomy): Eukaryota > Viridiplantae > Streptophyta > Pinopsida > Pinales > Pinaceae > Picea > Picea engelmannii. Next base: position 541,255 of record ML781984.1, read on the forward strand.
GCAGAGCTCTTCATTGTGCCAAGAGCATCCTCGAGAAACTTGAGAATCATGTTGCAAATGTTCGATCAAGTTAGAAGGTTTGGGGTCTTGAAATCATTTATGGTGAACAACTTGGAGTCAATTCATGACAATGGATGAGAGGGAAAATAGGGACCCTTCTTCTTCATATTTCCTTGAAAGAGAATCATCAACCACATTTTATTTTCCCTTCTTTTAAATGATCACATAATCAAATACAAACAACTTGGTCACCCATTTTTTTTGCTCCAGGGATGAGATTATTTGTTCTAGAAAATACTTGAAGACATAGTGATTAGTTTTAATTTGGAAGTGTTACCCCAATAGATAAGGATGCTAGAGATCCAATACATGTATAATAGCCAAAATTTCATTTTCATAGGTTGATTGGCCCAAATTTCACTTCGAAAGTTGTTTTCTAGTGGAAGCCAAAGGTCCACCATCTTGCATGAGGATGCCCCCAATTCCTTTCCAAGAAGAATCACATTACATGACACAAGTCTTGGTGAAGTCTAGTAGTTCGAGGACAAGATTCATACTCATAGCCTCTTCCGGGGCATGGAAGGATTGATCGGTTGTTTTAGTCCAATTGAAAGAATTATTTTTAAGCAGATAAGTGATAGGAGCTACAATTTTTCCATATTTATGAACAAACTTATAATAATAGCCCATTAAACCCAAGAAACCATGCAATATTTTAAGCATTTTAGAGTGAGGCCAATCCTTCATAGCTTCATTTTTCTTAGGATCCACCTATACACCATCCTTGTTAACAATATGATTTAGGTACTCAATTTCAGAGGCTGCAAAAGCACATTTAGACTATTTGAGAAAAAAATTATGCTTATATAGTAGATGTAGAACTTGATCCACATGGGTGAGATGGTATTTCCAAGTTTTACTATAGATGATAATATCATCAAAGAATACCAAGAAAAAATGACAACAGAGAGGAAGGAATAAATTATTCATGAGACTTTGGAAAGTGGAGGGGGCGTCACATAGGCCAAAGAGCATGACCAAGAACTCATAGTGACCCTCCTGATTTCTAAATGTAGTCTTCGGAATGTATTCCTATTTAATACATATCTGGTGGTAACCAAAACAGAGATCAAGTATGGTAAAGTACTGAGCACCACTAAATTCATCAAATAAGACATCAATGACATGAATGGAAAATTCTTATTTGATTGTGATTTTGTTGAGGGCGTGAAAATTAGGAAACATGTGGCAAGTTCCTTCTTTCTTGAGTACCATGACTACATGGGAAGAATAGGGGCTAGTACTAACATGGATAACACCTGCTTCTAGAAACTATTGAATTTTTTTCTCAATTTCATTTTTTTTGGAAAATGGATGATGATAACAGTGAACATTGGGAGGAAGACTACCTGACACTAAAGAAATTTAATTATCATGGATGATGCAGGAAGGGGGAAGTTCACTGAGAGTGTTAAAAACAAGTTGGTGTTGGTAGAGTTTAGATTGGAGGTTGATATGCATAGAGGGTGTCTCAACTGATTGAATGGAATGGAGCTGGGGAATAATTCGAAAATGACATTTTTTGAGTATCTTTTCCATGCAGTGGGAACTGATGATCTCAGGGGAGCCTGTTGTGATGCCTTGGAACTTATACTTTTCTCCCTCTTGTTTGAATTTCATGGTTATATCCTTAAAATACATGGTGATGGGACCAAGAGTGTGTAACCATTAAGCACCATGCACAATGTCACAACCTCTGATGTCGATAGAAAACATATGATATCTTAGGTGGTACTGATCAATTTGTAGGCACACATTTTCACAACTCCCCCCACATTTCATGGAGCCACCATTGGAAATAATGGTTTGAAATTTATTGACTACATAGATATAACAATTTATTTCTTGGGAAATGTGGTGATGAATAAAATTATGGGAGATTCTACTATCAAATAGGATGATGTTTTTTATTCTTAATGTAGACAATTAACATAAGGGTTTTGGGAGCAGAGAAGCCAGTGAGGGAATTCAGCTAAATCGGTGGTTCAACATATGGAGGATCAGAGGGAAGGGTAATATCATCTACTGGGGGTGGTTATTCAAGAGGGAAAAAATCAACATCCTCATTAGAAACATCCTCGAAAATCTCCATAAAACATTTTTTTTCTTTACACTTGTGCCCCAAAAAATATTTATCATCACAATTATAGAAAAGAGAATTGAGCCGCCATTCAACTATTTATGCCTAAGTTAATTTCCATTTCTTTAGAGGAGTTGAGTGAGGGGTAGGATTGGTGGGTTTAGGGTGAGGGAAAAAAGAGGTTTTATGTTATGGAAACAGATGACTTGGTGTGCTTCCTTGGTGCATTTAGTAGCTTCCAACCAAGTTTGGGGGAAAGACATTAGGTCCTCGTCTTATATTTCATCCTTAGTCAATTGATAAATAATTCTCTAAAGAAAGAATCTGACATGCCCTTCATTATGAAATCCAAGTTCCCAAAGGTGGCGATAAAGTCTTCCACTATGCCACATTATTTTAACATGGTCAAACATCCCAAGTGGTGTGTATCTGTGTCAAAGAATTCATAAATATTGACCAAAAAATGTGTCCAAGAAACATACCCTTTAGATGAATATTTTTTTCATTTCTACCATTCCCAGTGTTCAATATCTAGATAGAGGACACCATAAAAAAAAAAATCCAGTTCATTAATGATGCCATGCAAGGAGAAATAATGTTGCATTTGAGTGACCTATCCCATGGGATCTCAGCCATCAAAGTTGTTCACCTCAACTTTGGGAAGATGAAGTTCTCAATGAGAGTGAGTGAAATGAAAGGTTGTGTAATGGTTACATTCAATGTCTTCATGATAGGAAGGTTGTTCAGAGGAGGTAGTGTTCATGGATATTCTCAACAACTTGTCAAGGGTGTCATTGATGGTGACATATTTGTCCTTGAGGGAGCTATATTATCCCCTGACGGTCTCAACATTGCAATTGATGGATCCAAGGTTGGTGGTAATGTGGCTTCTATCCTCCTTATGTTGGGTGTTGTCATTGATCAAGGCATTGATTTATTGGTCTCTGGAGAGAGCCATTAATGAAAGGGAAATAAATGGGTAGTTGGGTCTGCACAAAAAAAAAACGGTTAAATATGAGGGGTATCATAGAGAATGTGGAAAAGAGAGAAATCCAATGGGATAGGTGGAAAATAAGGGTGCCATGAATGGTGGGTCCACAAAAAAAGGATTATAAGTGAAAGGTATCATTGTGATTAGGGCGAAGAGAGGAATCCAATGGGATAGGTCCTAATTAAAGGTGTTGACGAAACCACTATACTCATTTTTTTTTTACTCTTGCAGATTTATACTACGGCATAAAGAATACTATAGAGACGGAATGCAGGGTTGTATAGGAATTTCACAACTAGGATGAAGGAGGCAGGGTTGCACAAAACAAGTTCCTTACTATTGTTTTTTTGTTCTGTTCCTCCCCCCCAATCAGGGTTTTCAAGGTTCCCGAAGACAAGGGTTTTCCCCATGCTATAGCTATTCGATATACATGTGGGATCAAACAATAGTACTCATACCATTAACTCAGAGAACCAACTAAGGAGGATTGACCATATCCTTAGATGTACTTCTTGATTACCCAGGTACTAGAGAATAGTCTTCCTAAGTTCTATTGTCGGTTCCATTATAACCGTTAGGAAAATGATACATTGATCTATAGTTTCTTTTAGGAGACCTATGGGACTTCTTATATACCTAATTATATGTGGGAGTGATGGTTGTGTACAGATTATTTTTGATTTAGTACTAATCAAAGAGGTACTAACATGGGTTACATAGGTTTACAACAAGGTGAAACATTTGTTTCGAGTAACCTATGAAACCATCTATATTTCTTGTGTCTAGTCTTTCATAGTCGTATTTTTACCCACCAATCGATAGATCTCTATGCTTTAAAGATGCCAACAATACATGTCTCTACCCTAAAATTAATTTCCCAAAATTTCTATCGAGGAAAGTGATATGATACCAGTTGTAAGGTACCAAATTTATTATGTAAAGAAAAAATAGAAATATTATAATAGATACCAACAAAAAAAATATATACAAAACAACACCAAAAATGATACCTTTATTGATAGAAATCCAAGTTCAATTGTCTCTTTGAGAGGGAAACCTCCAGCAGAGAAACACTTTATTACAAAAATTCTCAAGAAATAGTTTTCCTATGCCTTCCACTCTTATTTATACTAATTTTATCTTCTAGATAACATTCTAGAGGAATATCTTTCTAGAAGAGGAAGATTCTATTAAGTATTCTTACATTGGACTTGTTCACATTATTATATAGACATTATTTACTAATTCCATCCTTTATTACATAGAAAACATATTATTCTATCTATGTGAGGGGTTAGGGAGGTTAGGTCCCTAACATATTGACATCGGAAGAGACCTTATTAAATTGAAAAAAGGTTAGAGTCGGTGAATTGTTAGGAGTAGGAGTGGCCATCTCGCATGCCACTATAGACAAGGCTAGAGTAGAATAAAGGGAAGCTAAATAAATGAAGAGAGAATTTGAATCCATCGAGCATTACGTACAATACCATAAATATACCATTGAATTTGTATTAATGCTAAAGGAAGATATTTTATAGGATCACAACAAATATAGGTTAGTAAGGGATGTATTTTTGAAAAGGGTTGTAGATTACCAGGAGGAAACTTTATTATGTCTTGTGGCATATAACAAGATGCTCAAGTGGAGTGAGAATGGAGTTAGAGTTGTGGATCAAATCAAGTATATAAGAGAAATATAGAAACTCATAGGTTGGGAAGATCACTTCATTAGAATTTTGACAAATGATATTATAGTAAGGATGCATGGAGTTGTGGAGTACTAGGTGCATTTATCCATCAAGCCGAAAATAATAATGGAGGAACAATGATAAACTTGCCTCAAATTGTGGGAGAAGTTTAATAATTCCATGGCAGATCTCCAACTACTGAATTTTGGGTAACCAAATGACTTTCAAGGTTTACAAGAGGTAATGTCTGAGTTCCACAAAAGTGATCGGAAATATGAGGACATCAAGGTGTTATAGAAATATTTTCCTCACCCCATGCAACTTGCTCAGAAGGCCTTTTCCATTTCCCTATGTAGACTTGAATTCCCCTTTTTCACTTCCTAGAGATAAAAATCATATTTTTCCACATATACGCGCCCTAACAGTTATACACCATGTGTATATACAACTTGCACCACTACAAACTGCGTACATTGAGCTTGGTGCTCAAAATTAAAAATTGTGCCAGGTTTCCATGTCATGTCATGAGATCCATGATATTTAACCTTCCATATACTGGAAACATTTAGACTTGGCCCTTCAGTTCCATTTCAAGGAAATAAATGGGCCATATCCAAACCTTGGAAGAGGAGAGAATTCAACTTTTGAGAGCAAAGTTACTCTGGAGAAATTATTCACTTCATATTGAGTCTGCATCCCTTTGTCTTTTAAAGTATGAACACATTGTTAAGCCCTCAAGCTCTTCCCTCTTTGATGGAGAACCTCATTGTATCTCTTATATGAGATTTCCTTTGTTGGAGGATTGAAGTGGTGGAGGACCAACTAGAAGGAACTTAGTTTCTCGGTTCCAAGATGTGTCAACACAGAAATTTGTCATTCATACACTTATGTTGATCATATCTTAATTGAAATACTTGTTTCTCATCCAATTAATATATTGAAAATAATTGAATTTTTATTCCATGGACATATTTGTTATGAATGTTGATGGATTATGCTATTATATGTGATAACAATATATATTATCACCATATTCTTCTGTATCTTGGTTGTTGAGGACAAATTGTAGGTATAAATCTTTGTGTCAAGTGCTTAATGGTGGTCTTCAACGAACGCCCAAATGAGGTAGGCTCTTTATCTTGTCTTGTTAACATTTTTCATTTATATAGAATACTTGAGATTAGAGTTCATTTATGAAATCATTTCATTTGTTTTTGTTTACGCCTTACCATAGAGTGATTTTCCTCATAACAGAATTGGCAACCATAATGGGGAATGAATCTTCTGTTTGGGGTTTGGAGTGTTTTTCTCCTTTGATTTCTCTCTGTTAGCTTGAGTTTCCTTGTCGTATGATTGCTTGACAATCTATTTTCATTTTGGATTTGATTTTCTTGGTAGTATCCTTAACCTTCCAGTGTTTTAATACATATACACGGTATTTCCTTTGATAGATGCATACATACCTATGTTGTCATTCTATAGAGCACATAGATATGTGGTTTTTTCCTAAACAGTCACATACATCAATAGTCGTTTCTTGATTGTTGAGTTTGGTGTTTTTTGGGTGAGTTTTGATAGTTGTTGAGTCTTCTTGGGTCTCTATAATAACTGTTGAGTTCCTGCAGAGTGATAGGAATCCTTTATTTGGTTGAATTTTCAAGCGGTTTCTCTTTCTCATCATCTTTTTCATTGGTTGTCCTTGCATCTTGGGATGAGTGTTTTCTTCTTGGTATCCTGCTTGGTTTGTCTCTTTTTTCTTATAGTAGGGTCTATATATCAAGTTGTTGTCTAGTCCTTGCATTTTCATTTCTTTATATTGAAAATACAAGAAAATACATTTTGCATTTTGGAATTTTCTCTTTTGGGTTGTTTATTATTGATCTTGATACATGTATAGAAATATTACATCTTATTTAAATTGCAGAGTTGAATTGAAAGTTGCATTTTGAAAATCTTATCATCTTTTGAGAATTGAAGTTTAGGACTTATCTTTATGTTCATATTCATTTCTTTTATTTGTTGAGTCATAACATCATCAGTTTCATGACCACGTCTTTTGAGTAAACAAAGCCATTAAAAGTAACGCTAATTAATTTACAATTTATTAGAAATTATTCTATTTTTCAGGGTACAAAAACTGGCTTAAGATATAGAGCCTTGGAATAGGATTTTGTGAGTAAACTTCTCCATGGATATCAAACTCAACATATGTGTCTGACAAGGGATTGATGAAATCCATTGGGTAATTAGTGACGTCAGGACGCTCCGATCACATTAGATTTAAGCACGAGGTTGTGCGAAGTTGGTTGCAGAGATATCCCTATAATACCTTCTTAGCGTCAAAGATATTTCTGGGGATCTATTCATATATGGGGGTATTTCCAGTAACTTTACCTCTATGAGAGGTAGTGATTTCAATATTTCGATATTTTTTACCCTGCCCATATGGTGGACCTAACTTACGACTATTCACCTATGCATTGGTTATATCATGGTGGCTTTAGTTGCTTGACATAGGTAGCCACATAGGTTACTTGTAGGGGTTATTCTGCAGGTAGCCTGAATCAGATAAGGGTCGGAAAAAACACAACCTATATGGAGGATTACCTCTCCGAGGGGATCTGACCAATTGCGATGTTAATCCCATGAGGGCCCTTATAAATGATTTTGATACCTCCAATCTTTTGAAGGGAGTCTCAGGCCCCTCTTGGGAGAGGCATACCTACTCTAGTGAGGGAGGCCCATTTTTAACCATTATATCTTCTTTGTGTGAATTATACTTTTTTATTTACTTTGGTGTTCTCTTTGATTATTATTCATCCTTATAATTTTGTATTGCATCGTGGGTTTTCATTTCTATGTTTAGTAGAGCCTCTGTGACTCCCTCAATTAGTGCTACCCAAACCATGGTATTTTCTCATTCCATGGGGACAAATCCTATTGTATTTCTGAGTGGTATGTCAAATCATGATACTCGGCCAATACCTTGGGGCTCTAATAATTTTTATCTTGGTATGCTAGACATGTCTTTGCACTTGCCATCCTCTATCTTGTCACCTTATGTGAATCCTAGTTTTGGGTCTGGAGGCATGATGCCTCCTTATTCTCCCTTTTCATTTGGTAGGATTCATATCCCTAAACCATCTCTTATGATAGGAGGTTTGAATATTCCTTCCTATGGATCCAATCCTAGCTTCACTTTTCTAGGAGCAAGTGCTCAAAAGGGCAGTCATTCTACTTATTACATCCCATCCATATATCCTTCTTTCGCTATGTTGGTTCCTACAAACATTTTTCCCATGGCGAACCTTCGTATGTCCTTTGGTGTTTCATCTAGGGGGATTCAGTTTTACAGTATGGGAAACCCCCTTCACGAAGTTCCTTCATCTGGGGGAAACATATATCCTCACCTGAGTAACCCTTGTCATGTCGCTTTCTCTTCAAAAGGGGCTTCCTCAGTGATGATTCCCTTACAACCCTTTATGAATCAGTTTGGAGGAGGATACTTTCCTACCAAAAAGGACCATGGTGTATACCAAAACCCTTCCTGGCCCACAATTTCTCAAAACCAGTCTTTCCCGAAATCTTGGTCTCAAATGTCGCAACTAATTTTCGCCAGTCCAATCACTGCAATTCATACTAGTATTATATCACTAACCTCTGCTAGTCATGTTGGAGATTAGTCGACAACCTCTGCAAGTCATGTTGAATACTAGCAACCAACCAATTCAAGTCATGTTGGGGGCACAAATATAGTCACTATTAGTCACACTGCACATACATCACCAACCTCTACTAGTCATGTTTGGGATTCATCACCAACCTCTACTAGTCATGTTGGGGGTTCATCATCAACCTTTGATAGTCATGTTGAAGGTTCGTCACCAACCTCTCCTATTCATGTTGGGAATTCATAACCAACCTCTGCAAGTCATGTTGGAGATTTTCTACTAGCCTCTGCAAGTCATGTTGGGAGCATGTCACCAGCCACTGCTAGTCATGTTGGGGGAATTCATACGATTGAGAAGCCTAGACGTATAAGATGTAAGCCCAAGTTACTTTGTAGGCTTTTCAAAGGATATCACCTTACTCATTTGTGCCCTGCTACTGATGTGGTACAAGAAGCATGGTCCTTTCTTGGGGGCCCTTGGGTTATGAATCATATTTGGTTTCCCAACATTCTAATACTTCTTTGGTTGATACAATGACCGTTTCTATGCAATATTCGGCTGACGCCACTCTTATTTTCGACGGTGATGGGTTTATTGACCATGTTGTCTCATATCATGTTCAACCAACAGTCGTGTCGATGCAATCTTCACCGAAACCACTCATGTTTTTGGGGGTGATGCATCTCTTAACCTTGTCGTCTCGAATCCTATTCAACCAATGGTTGAAGAAGTGGTCATGCCGATGCAATCTTCGCTTGATCCGACTCTTCTCATGGATAGTGACAAGCCTAAGGAAGTGACATTGTCGACAGAATATTCAGTCAATCCCACTCTTCTTTTGGGGGGTGATGCGTCTTTCGACCATGTCCTTAGCATTTATAGTCCTATACCTTCTGAAAAAGGGAGCATTCTACTCTCTTTGAGTACGCTCCCTACAAGTGCAAGGGTGGTTTCCTTTGATTGGAATGATCTTGTAGAGCCTTGACTTCCTTCTTCTACACCCTTCTAGATAAGGGGCATTCCTCGATATATTGTAGATAAGGTAACCTCTACAAGTATTTTATCCTCCTCGACTTGGAAATATTTGTTTTTTCCCAAGATTGTGTGAGATATCTTTGAATTGTTGACTTTCGATAGAATTCCTTCATGAGAGCCTTGGTCTCCCCCATTATGTGTTGCTTAGAACAACATCCTTCCAGTCTTTTTTAAGCTCTTTTCCAACTCCCTCAAAAAGAGAAAATATTGCCGAGTGAACTTGTCTCTTTCACAATTGTTAATTATATATGAAAGAATGTCTATTTGGTGAAAGTTTAACCATTTTTCAGACCAAGTAGACTAATTTTGAAAAAGGATTACTCTAGTCACTAGTGGCTAGAAGACTTCTCCTAGGTATTGTTTTATACTTTTTCAAGCCTAGGGGACTAAATTTTTGAAAAAGAACATTCTTTGGAGTTAAGTTGTGATTACATTTCATCCTCCTACTTGCAGTATTGAGCCTATTGTTGGTTCCCTCTTTCTCGTTACAATCCTATTACCTCAACAATTTGCATCACCATCCAAGCAATGCCTTCTTTATATTATTTTCAAATTGACACCCTATACCCTAAGAGGAAACATTTTTTATAACCCTAAATTGCACCATACATGCATACCTGGCATCAAGCCCTCTTACTTTCCATTTTTTCCAAGCCATCACTGAGCATCTCTTCTTAAAAACACTATTTTTGAAGATGTACGCACCCTGCACCATTATTTCCCGCATACACGCTTGTGACACCAATACATGTCGTGTATGTATGCTAGCTACACCATCACAGCCCGCGTATACTCACAAATGTTGTAAAAATTAAAAGGTTGCAAGGAATTCGTTGAGATTACAGGCTATTGGGTAGTTTCCCAACTGTCCCACCACCTATAGCCCGTCACCCAACCGAATAACCATTCTTTTGTCATATAAAAGGAGGTGTTGGGGTGTCATTCCCAAGCCAAGCATAAGAATAATGAAACTCTACCCATTTCACTTTCCCCCATTTCCCCAAGAATTTGCACCCACATTCTGAGTTTTGAGCCAGAATTCCCTATTCTTGCCTTTTTACTATTCATAAGCTTATGCCATTCCCCTAGAGAGAATTGTGAGATGAGAAAGATACATGGAAGCACAGTTGGAGCTTGGTTAAGAAGAGCCTAGATGAGGTTCGAGGAGTAGTCACCAATCTCACTGTAAGTAACTTTGTGAGATTAATAAAAAGTAATACTTTTTTGTGTCCCAAATATGATGTGTTCAATATTTATGTTTGATTTATATTTGATTATGAAATCTAACCCACTAATTCATATATACGATGCATTTTCATAGTTCTTTGTTTGTCTGTTTATGAATACATGTCGGCCTTGGGAGGAGACTTGTATTCAAAGAACAACTGAACACAAAAGGATCAACACCAGATGCAGAGTTTAAAGTAGAGTTACCAGATGTTTTTACCTTGTGTTTTATGCATGAATGTGGGGTGTATTTAGGGTAGTTGTTAAAGAGTAGGAGACTTTAGACGGTTAGCTCTGGCTACATGTTGAACCCTATTGTAGTCCATAGGGGGGTTTTCCCGCTATAGAAGAATTGGAGACCATATTGGGGAAACCTCTAGGGTTTTAGGGTATTTTTGGGTGTTTTAATTGGTTTGATTACCTTTTTGAGTTTTTTGTAAGTTACTAAGTCTTTAAGGGATTCTGGTCACCTGTTGGTGCCATACCAGTACTCCCTGCCCTGTCAGCCTAGTTGTTAATTTTCTTTTTTTGAGAAGTTACAATGGTGTATGTGGCCTGTAGTGGGTCTACACGCGTACATACGTGCCATGCTTTTAGACAAACCACGTATTTACGCAGGCTACTTAAGTGTCAATAGCGTGCATGTGTTAAGAAATTTTTTCAGTAAGAAGAGGTAGTCAACCTCTTCCATGATTAAAGTCATACTTCTCACGGGTTTCTTGATCTAGTATTGGTCTCTATTGTTACAGTCTTTAGCCTGAGTTTGACGACAGTTTTCTTGTCTTTTTTAAAAAGATTTCTTGTGTTTCCTAGATTTTTTAACTTATTTTTAGCTTGAAATTTTAATAAAAATGAATTGCATTTTGGATCGTGTATTCATCAGTTTCTTTTAGAATCTTTTGTTACTTTTGCTTTGATTGGAAGAAAATAAAAAAAAAACTTAGTTTGTTAGGTCTCTTTCTTTCTTTGCATTTGCTTCACATTGTTATTTGAAAAAGAAAAAGAAAATAGCATAGTGTTGTGTTTTCTTCTCATCTTGAAAGAATTTCAAAATAAAATAAGAAAGATAATCCTTCCTTGCTATTGTTATTATAAGTTTCTATTTTTTGCAAGAGTCTTAAACAACATCAATTTCACTGCCACACCCTTTGTGTAAATAAATCCTTAAGACGATCGCTAATTAAAATCAACCAGACTTTATGTTTGTAGGGTCCATCAACTAGTCTAGGCTAGAGCCTTGATTTAGGTTGGAGAGGAAAATCTTCAAGGCTTATAAAACAAACATTGGATTATGTGCTAGGGAGTGTAAAAATTCCATTAAATGTGAAATTTATCTGGGAGCCCCCTCTAACACAGGGGATAAACATGAGGTCACATGCGGAAAGGTAGCAAAGATAACCCCTCCAAATCCAGACCAAGTGTAGTGGGGAACACATATAGAGGACTTGTCGTGGGATACTGTCGGTTGCATTTTCCTACAAAGATTTGTCGATCTCGAATCCATTTGAGGTCCTCAGTTGTCTTCCCAACTACTTTCTTTTGATACCCTCGATAGGTTTAGAGATTGATACCCTTCTCATTGCAGTCCACCCGATTGTCGACTGTACCCGCCTGGAGACTGTTTGTGAGTTGGCAACTTAGTTGCCTTTATTCTAGGGACTTACATAGGTGACTGCAGGGGTATACCGCGATACCTAGGATAGATGTTGGGTCACACTTTGCAAAGTATACCCAAAGGGTTATTTTTTGTTTGAGTTTCACTTGCACCGGTAAGTTGCTCTAGTGTTGGCTAGCATAATTGTTCTTCCTACTAGATAATGGTCTTCTTGATTTGCCTTTAGGAGTTATTTTAGTGTGTGCTCTGTGTTCCCTAGTTTTCCATAGTGATTTATTTAGTCATTTTTTTGGGTCTCTAACCTAGGGTGGTAGACCGCCCACTCCACTGATCATGAGAAATTTTTGGTCTTCCACTTAGAAACGTGGAGCCACCTCTTTATAGGCGTTTTATTTTATAAAACTGGTTCGCTGGAGTCAGTGTGTGGGAATTTTACAAATTTGAACAATCCAGTAAGGGGAGAACCTGTGCATAAGATCTTCATGGATAAATTTCCCGACAATACCAACCAAGGAACCCCTTCGCAAGGGGATTCTTGTTCTTTTCCTTTCTTCAGAAACGTTGGTGTCCCTTTGATGGCCACTTTGTACATTCTTGGGTTGAATGTGGGACTACCGATTTGGTTGGGTACCTTTCCAAATGTCCTGAATTCTCTTGACGCTTCTCAGTTAAGCAATTTATGTCATGGGCACCATGTTGATGTTCCTTCATCAACAAAGTGTTATCCTCCTCCTTCACCCACCTCTGGTGAAAGTACAGTTACTAGTAACTAGAAGTCTAAACGAAGTAGAAAGAGGAATAATAGGAAGAATAAATCACCAACCTCTTCCATTCATGTTGGATATAGGTCAAAAACCTCTGCAAATCACATTGAAGACTAGCACCCAGCCTTTGAAAGTCATGCTGGGGGAAAGAAACCAGCCTCTACAAGTCATGTTGGGGGTAAGCACCCAGCGTCTGCAAGTCATGCTGGGGGAAAGCACCCAACCTATGCAAGTCATGCTGGGGGAGAAAGTCCAGTCACTGCTAGTCATACTGGTAATAGGTTTGTAGCCTCTGCAAGTCATGTTATCGACCCATCACCAACCTCTGCAAGTCATGTTCGAGATGTGCAACCAACCACTTCTATTCATGTTGGGGGTATTGATTATGTCGAGAAACCTAGACGGATAGGATGTAATCCTAAGTTCCCTTGTAAGCTTTCCAAGGGACATCACCTTACTCATTTGTGCCCTGGAATTCCATAGGTACAAAGATTGTGGTCCCTGTATGCAAGCTCTTATGATTCTAAGTCTTCTAAGGTTTCCTCAAAGTATATTCATCCATTGGTTGATCAAGTGGTCATGTCGATGTAGTTTTCAGATGATCCCACTCCTCTTTTGGGGGGTGAGGTTTCTTTAGAACATGCAGTTTCACAGCTTATTCAGCCATTGGTTGAGAAAGTGGTAATGTCGATGCAGTCATCAGCTGATCCCACTACTCTTTTGGGGGGTGAGGTGCCTTCATACCATGTAGTCTCACAACCTATTCAACCATTGGTTGAGAAACTGGTCACGCCAATGTAGTCTTCGGCTGATCCCACTCTTCTCTTGGAGAGTGATGTGTCTAATAACTATGTTTTTATCATTTCTAGTTTAGTACTTTCAGAACAAGGGGGAATCCCACTCACTTCAAGAACACCCCCTCTAAGCCCTGGGATGGTTTCCTTTGATTGGAATGACCTTCTTGAGCCTCATCTTACTTCTTCCACACCCTTTAAAATAAGGGTTGAAGTTAATTCAACAAAACATTATCGATGTATTGTGGATGAAAGAGCCTCTGCAAGTATTTTATCCTCCTCGATTTGGAAAGTCTCGGGATCTCCCGAGCTTGTGTCTACTTTGCATGAGTTGTTGGATTTTGATAGACGTCTGAGTGAATATTTGGGGGTTCTTCCTTAGTTTACTATCTCGTTAGGTGGGAAGAATGCCCTTGTTGATGTTATGGTGGTGCAAGGCTCGTTAGATTTCAATATTCTTCTCAGGTGTCATTATGTATATGCTATGAACATTTTGGTGTCTACGCTCTTCCGGGTGATGCATTTCCCTCACAATGGAAGCATTGTCACTATTGACCAGCTGCCATCTGATAATCACCATCCTAATTTAGCGTTATTTAAGACTACCCCTTTACATGTTTCTAGTGTTCGTGTAGACTCTACCCTGCCAAGGGTTAATTATGTGGCGTCTTATCCTCGGTGTCCAATTTCTTCTGAGAAGGAACCTGTGCAATCATGTTTTCCTTCTCGAGACTTGGTCTCAGCAATTGATCCATTGGTTTATCCAATGGGGGCATGGGAGCCCTTGATTCCCCCTCTAGGTCCAAGTGATATTGAGTCTCCTTCTGAGTTTGATCTCGTTGTTTGTATATCCTCAAGCCCTCATGCTTGTTATTCTTTGTTGATAGACTCTGCCAGTCCTGGCCAGAGCTTCCATCATCATATGGAATATGGTCAACTTACTTCACCCTTTGGGAATTTCAACCCTCGTTTGCATGATTTATCATATTTTGAATTTCCTTAAGATGAGGATATCCTTGAAGCCATGACTAGGGTTTTTATACCATGGGAGGACTTACACTGTGGTTTGTGTTTTCTTCCCTTTTCAGAGACTTTCCAAGTTAACTATCGAAGAGACTCTTGGTCTGAGCCTAGAAGTGGGCTCTACCTGAACCAGTTTCATACATGAGTCATAGCCCCCTAGAGTCTTCTTTAAGCCCTTTTCAGACTCTTTAAACATGAAAAGATTGTTGAGAGATCTTATTGTCCTTCATGCTCGCCAAACTCAAATTTGAAGGCACGTCTGTCCGATGGTAGTTTACTCATTTTTTGGTTTGGATGGTCAATTTTACGAACAAAAGTATGCTCTAGGAACTTTGGCTCGCTAGAAGAGTATTCTCAGGTATAATTTTAACCCTTTTTCGGGCCCGAGGGACTAAATTTACAAAAAAGGAACCCCCACAGAGTCCATAGTTAAGATCTTTTCAGACTCCCTAAAATTGAAAAGATTGTCAAGTGACCTTGTTCCTTCACACTCGCTAAAATGGTCCATAAGAACATCCCCTACGAAGTCCATAGTTAATCTATTTTCAGACACCTTAAAATTGAAAAGATCACCGAGTGACATTGTTCTTTCACACTCATTAAATTGGTCCAGAAAAACATCTACTGGCATGATTTTACCCCTTTTTTTGGCTTGTAGATTAAAGAGGAAAAATGTACACCTCGGGAGATTCGTCTCCCGAGAGAGTTCTCCTCAATAAATTTTACTTTTTCAGGGTAAGGAGACTAAATCTAGAAAAAGGCAGTGAGTCCATAGTTAAGCTCTTTTCAGACTCCTTAAAATTGAAAAATTGTCTATTGATCTTGTCTTTGGCACACTCATTAAAATGGTTTTGAATATATATATTTTTGGTGCTAGTTTATCCCTTTTTTGAACTGACTAGACTACCTTCGAAAAAGGTACCCCAACGAAGTCTTGTTTTATGCTTTTTCAGACTCTCTAAAAATGAAAAACCACCGAGCTTACCTTCTCTGGGATCATGAAAAATACATTGAAGGGGGTTTCATCATGTCCTGATAATCACACTTGCATATATATGTCTTTGGCCTAATGTCGGCTCCATGTTGCTCTCAACTTAACCTTTGAAGCATGCCTTATACACAATCCTTGTAGCACTTTGCCTCTGTGACCTGACACCTTGACCCATGGAGGAATTTTCTCGAGTGTCCTTTCTCTGCACGTGTCTCCTTTCTATGAGCATTACTATGTTCCTTGCGCATGGAACTAGTATGCTTTGCAACACTCATTCTTCCTTTGTAACGTAGCATTCTTTTATTCTTTTTCAAGCTCTTCAAAATATTGAAAAAGACAAAAAAATCAAATATACCCCAAAAAGAGGACGGGAAAAGTATTTTCTTTTAATGTCAGCACAATGAATCACCCTTGGAAAAATCACATCCTTCTGTTTGTTTGTCAATCTATGAGATTTAATATGACCTTAGGAATTTGTTCTCGCTACATAGAGTTGTGTCCTCCTTTGTTTGGTTATTCTTCCAAACACATGGAGAGTTTGCATTGCCTCATGCATCGTGAAATTATGTCAATGTCATGTTTCCTGAGTCTAATCATATGTCGTGCTATTGTCCAAGGGAGGTTTTACACAACTTGATTCAGCCTCTCTACAATTTGTCTCTTTCCCTCATACCCGACCATCCCGAAAGTCCAATCAAGTCCTTGTTCGAAATCACTGAAGTTTTATGCCTGATCATCGAGATCCTCTTGTCCGTTCCCGATGAGCCATCGAAGACCTCTGGGTAGTGAATTCGTACACTCACATTACACTCCTACCCAAGTTTTTAAGATCTTGAAGTTGTTTCTCGAGATATGAAATCCTCATCTCCTTCCATCATGCATCATTTGGCTTCTTGAAGATGGATACTATACATGTATATCTTTGATTTTGAGATGTAGATTCGTTGTGTATTGATTACAGATACACTGTATATAGTTATATGACATGGGTTTGCAGTGTATTTGATTGGAAGCCATGATTTATTTCACCCTGAGCATGGGTATGCCCCCCTCGATGAGACAATTATTATTTTTACAAATGGCATCTCCCAAACTCTGGTCCTGGGCTCACTCGCTTCATACATTCGTGAATATTTGTAATGTATTTTGTCCATCAAATTATATTCTAACCTCACATTAGGGGGCATCTGTTATAACCCTAAATTTCACCATACATGCATACCTGGCATCAGGCCATCTCACTTAATATTTTTGCCAAGCCATCACTGAGAAACTCTTCCTAAAAATACCATTTTTGAAGATGTGCGTTCCCTGTACCACTACTGCCCATGTATGTACACTATCTGCACCATTACTTCTTGCATATGTAGGCTAGGTGCACCACTACAACTCGCGTATACTTGCAAAAGTTGTAAAAATTAAAAAGTTGCAAGGAATTCGTTGAGATTACGGGCTATTGAGTAGTTTCCCAACTGTCCCATCGCCTATAGCCCGTCACCCAACCAAATAACCATCCTTTTGTCATATAAAAGGAGGTGTTTGGGTCTCATTCCCAAGACAAGCATAAGAACAGTGAAATTCTACCCATTTCACTTTTCCTCCTTGCCCCAAGAATTTGTAGCCACATTGTGATTTTTGAGCCAGAATTCCCTATTCTTTCCTTTTTCCTCATTCATAAGATTATGCCATTCCCCTAGAGAGAATTATTAGAGGAGAAAGATACATGGAAGCGCAGTTGGAGCTTGGTGAAGAGGAGCCCGAACCAGGTTCAAGGATCAATCGCCAATATTATTGTAAGTAACTTTGTGAGATTAATAAAAATGAATATTATTTATGTCCCAGATATGATGTGTTCAATCTTTATGTTTGATTTATATTTTATTATGATATCTAACCCACTGATTCATATATAATATGCATGTTCATGGTTATTTGTTTGTTTGTTTATGAATACAGGTCAGCCTTGGGAGGATATTTGTAGTCGAGGAACAACTAAACGTGAAAGGATCGACACCAGATGTCGAGTTTAAGGTAGAGTTACCGGATCTTTTTACGTTG
Source organism: Picea engelmannii (assembly GCA_009831015.1). Taxonomy (NCBI): domain Eukaryota; kingdom Viridiplantae; phylum Streptophyta; class Pinopsida; order Pinales; family Pinaceae; genus Picea; species Picea engelmannii. Next base: position 559,252 of record ML781984.1, read on the forward strand.
TTTTTTATGCATGATTGTGGGGTGTATTTGGGGTAGTTTTTAAAGAGTAGGAGACTTTAGATGGTTAGCTCTGCCTACATGTTGAACCCTAGTGTAGTCCATAGGGGGTTTTTCCTGCTATAGAAACATTCCCTCGAGTGTCCACATCCTGCATGCACCTCCTTGCATTGATCATATGTATGTTCCACTGTTGGAACTAATTTCTTACTCATGACACTCGTTTAGCATTCATTTTCTTATGAAAAAACAAGAAAAGACGGGAGGGAAAGGAGTATAGTATTATATTGGAAGAAATTGTGTCGCCTTTGAACATAGCATAAACTTTTAAGTCCACTTGTCCTCCAAATTTTGTGTTTAGCATGACCTTAGGAAGATGAGATTGTTACTTAGAGTTTTCTCCTTCGACTAGTTACTCTTCCAGTCCCTATGGAGAGTTTGATTGGTGCCTCATACATCACAAAGTTTCATCATTGAGTCTATGTTTCCAGTGTCCTCCATATGTCTCATGCTCTTGTTCAAAGGAAGTCTATAAGCCTGTGTCAACTATTTCTTAGAACTCTTGGTTTTGCATGTCGGACATCACCTCAGTGTGTTTCAGAGTTACATGAAGTTGTAGTCCTACTATGCACCTTAGTCCTACATTCATTATGGGTAGGTAACCTTGAACCCAGTAGTCAACATCTCCTCATTGATCACTGATTGGGGGGTTTCCCTTGTGTTCGATGGTAAGAAATATATTCACACATTGGGATTCATGCAATGTATTGGATTCCATTAGCCTTATTGGTGGTTTCCTCACTTTTGTCGGCAGTTTTCATTATTGGGTGTTATTCAGAGGGTCTTTTTCATGCACTACTTGCATATGGTGCATGATAAAGACACATAGGGTCGTTGGTTCGTGAACATCTTCTTAATATGAGATCCCCGAAATCATGAAGCTATTTCTTTGTACCCCGTGTTGACTAATGAAATATGCCTTAATGATCTCCTTTGAGCGGGTCTCCTTCCGTCGACTTCAGCTCATATATTATGGAAACAAGGTCTAGAGTCCTATGAGTACCTAGAGGCTTGCATTCATCAGTGGTAGGTTCTCTCGCCATCGATAGTTGGGAATACATCAATGTATCCTGATCGATGGATTCTTCAAGTGTTAGACCTCAACACCTTTATTCACACTTGTAAGAATGTACTCGGTGCCTTGATACCTAATTTCATTATTGGTAGGTTGTCTCGCGTTTGTTAACGTATACCTTAATGATTGGTAATCAAACGAAGTCTCATTGTGTTTGACCTCAATTCCTCTATTGACATGATGTAGACTTGCACCTTGGCACATTGTGTAGAAGACTTGAAGACATCAGTTTATAGTCACAACTTTCCTGAGTTATTCCTATCATTCATCTGACCAGTACCTATATGAATTTAGTGATCACGAGAGATTATATTGTACTCCATTTTATACAGATATCTTCAGATTGATTTTGAGACTGGTTTTCACTTGGCCTTATTCGTGACTATGAAAACCTATGGCATGTATCTACTTTGTATTTCCTATTCATGGCCATGAACAATTTTCTAGTATATTCCCACATGGATCTGCAATGTAATTCAATTGGCATCCATGTGTACGAAGTCATTATGGATTGTAATATTCTCATGAGAAACTAGTTAGTCCAACTAGTTCTCCATTACTCCACTTCTAGGAATTATAATGTATCTTGACCATCGCAGATACTCCTCTGACCTCACACATTAGGGGGAATCTGTTATAGGAATATTTGCATCACCCCATGCAACTTTATGAGAAGGTCTTTTCCATTTTCCTATGTAGACTTGAAGTCCCCTTTTTCACTTCCCAGAGATAAAAATCATATTTTTCGACATATATGTGCCCTATCAGTTATACAACATGCACATATGTAGGTTGCACCACTACATACCACGTACATCAATTTTGGTGCTAAAAATTAAAAATTGTGTCAGGTTTCCATGTCACGTCATGAGATCCATGATCCTTGACCTTCCATATAATAGAAACGTTCCAAATCGGCCCTTTAGTTCCATTTGAAGGCTATAAATGGGCCATATCCAAACCATGGAAGAGGAGAGAATTCAACTTTTTAGAGAAAATTTACTCTGGAGAAATGATTCACTTCATATTGAGTCTGCATCCCTTTGTCCTTTAAAGCCTGAACACATTGTTCATCCCCCAATCTCTTCCCTCTTTGATGGAGAACCTCATTGTCTCTCTTAGATGAGCTCGCCTTTGGTGGAGGACTGAAGTGGTGGAGGCCCAACTACAAGGGACTTCGTTTCTCGGTTCTGATATGTACCAACACAAAAGTTTGTCATTCATACACTTTTGTTCATCATATTTTAATATAAATACTCTTTTCTTGTCCAATTAATATCTTGCAAATATTTGAATTGTTATTCCATGGGAATATTTGTTATGAATATTGATGGATTGTGCTATTATATGTGCTAAGAATATATATTATCACCATATTCTTTTGTATCTTTTTTTTTAGGATAACTTGATGGTATAAAGATTTAATTCGAGTGCTCAAAGGTGGTCTTCATCGAACGCTCAGACGAGGTAGGCTCTTTATCTTGTCTTGATAACATTTTTTTGTTTATATAGCATACTTGATATTAGAGTTGATTTCTGCAGTCATTCTGTCTGTTGTGGTTTACCCCTTGCCATAGAGTGATTTTCCACATGAGGACATATTTTTTCACCAAATTTAGGACAACCTGTTAGCAATAAAAAACGCACTGGCATTTTTGAAAGAATGATGCCTAATCTTGTAAGGAAAATTTGACTAGCTTCCCTAGATTTAAATCCAAATATTATTGCACCATTGGAAATATTATGATCTGTATATGTCGATCAACCATTTGAACGTGCGAAACAGACATTCCACGGTTGAGAAAATTGATTTTTCCCAAAGGCATTTTTTTTTCTAAAAATTCTGACTTTCGGTGGTTAATTCACCCAGAAGTCTTCTATGTTAACCACCGAAAGCCTATTTTAACCAGAATACTTGAAATTTTGCCCAGAACAGGAATTTTTGAATCATAATGAGATAAAACCTCTTGGAATAGACAAGTGGTGAATTATCAAGTCATATCCAATGGTTACTTTGATGGATAAAGGAAAATAAGAGGTGTTTTAATCAAGTTTGGTACATTTTTCAAAGGCAAAAATATAGGGATTTTGGCACACCTCAGCAAATTCGAATTTTACCTCTTGGAAGAGTCATCAGTTATCCTTGGGAGGCTGTTCTACACTACACCAACAATCAACAGAGAGAAATCTGGGATTTGTCTCATTTTGGGGAAGCATCCCACTTCTTTTGCAACTGAATTTTGACTTACTATTTTTAGTATATCTGATCCTTGTTTTTAGGATCTTAGAACAAATTTGTAATGCTATAAATCTTAGCATAGAAGATGAACCAAGGGTTCGATATTGAGTTCTACATGCTGCTACTGTAACCAAGAGACCTATTCTTATTTTATGAAAAATTGCAGGCTTCCTTCAGTTGTGTTGTCAGACTTTTTCTTTCTGTTCTCTGATATCTTATGAGTGAATGTTCTTTATTGATGCTCATTCAATCTGTATGTGACTGTCATATCACTTATTGATTGATTAAGTTGATAATCATAAGTTATTTCCTTGGTTATTAAACCCATTGTGCTTGTTATATATGAGTATAGTCTGGTTCAATAGTCATCTTCTTTACCTTTTAATCAAACCTTGTCTGACTGCATGACTTGAAGGCCTTGTGAGATTTTATATTTCTAGACAGTCTTGAAAACACAGTCCAGTCCCTAGATATTCATCTTGATCCAAAAACCACATCAAATATTGAGAAAATTGCTTCAAAAGAGTTAGTTACCAGGCATCTCCAACTTACAGCCTAAGAGAGTTTCTTGGAGTGATAACAAATTGGTGTCGTCGCCGGGGAACGAGTTTATAAGCTTATCTTCCTGGGAGAACGACACATCATATCTATTTCTTGATGATAGACAAGGAGTAGAAACTATCAGGTTGTACATCATCTATCTGGCGACTCCATGAAGGATGGATCTGTTGGTGACTCCACTGGTATGACATGAACAAAATCTTAGCCAAGAGGTATGCGTTCTGTGATTTTTCAAGCATTGTTGGTTTCCCTAATCAAG
>ML781984.1:563859-604850 GCA_009831015.1 Picea engelmannii
TGAGGGCAGCCTACAGTTTCAAGATTTGCAGAGACTGGAAATTTGCAGCAGACGTGAAGAAGAGAAAAAAGAATTAGATCAATAGTACATCATGCATGTTTCTTTGATCGAAGATGAGCAGTTTGCAGTTGACATGGAGATCGATGGAAGCCATCGACAACAACATGTCAATCTTCAGTTGGAACAACTGATTAAAGAGGTATTCCTTGACGTTTTTAATGACCCTATTGCTGACTATTTGGATTTTAGGAGCAGCATAAACCCAAGGATATTTTTGCCAGAAGAAGATTGTTTTTATCATCTATTTAAACCTCTTTTCTGCATGATATGGCTTCCATTGTTGTTCGGGTCAAGATCTAGCATGATGCTTGTAAATTAGTTTCTGACATGGCTTCATTGGAAACATGAATTCACTTGATAAGAGGCAGAACAATTAGTTAGTGTAGGGGTAGGTAGAGGAATAATCTTGCCATACGAACAGTTAGATCTTCTCAGTTTTGATCTCATAAATAAGCAAAATAAGGCTGCTTGTGCCTTAGAGAACCTAGAAATCACTTAATCATTTGCTCCTGCGATTATTGAGGTGGGTATTGAAGCAGACCTGAAAGCCATCTTACAACTGGATCGTGAACATGATGAATTCAACAATGTGGAATTAGAGCACATACCTGCAAAAAAGGAAGAAATATGGTCAGCCATGGGTGCAGCTTCTCGACTATTAGTTGAACTTCTTGGTTTTGAGGGAATTTGTTATTCCATAGAATATAGACACCTTGTCCATATATTACTTGGTCTTCTCAAATCTAACATTCTTCTCAATATGAAAGACTGGGTTGCTGTTTGCATTTTGGAATTAGGTTTGGTTGGTATGGCATCAAATGATTCACATATGAACTTTCCTATTAAATCTCAAAATAGTTTTACATGATAGCATTCCAAAGCTAGTTGAGGAAACAAGGGTATGCATTTGGATGACCCTATCTTGGATTTTAGTAGAGAAAACTGTTTGTCTTTCACTCATGGAAAACCATATTCTGAGGATCCCTTTATAAGAGACTTTGGCAACATTTCTGGTTTTGATCTAAGAGATCCATTTGTTGGGGTGCTTGGCACAGAACTTAAGGAGGAAGAACTAGACCTGTAAAAAAGACTGGAATATCATCAAGGAAGCCAAAGATTCTCAGTATAAATGAAGTAAGGACATTTTTGAGTTTCTGAAGTTTGGTTGAAGTTACAGCTTTTGGTGGCTTAGGCGAACAAATGAATGTTCATTAGCTACCAAAAGGCAGAGCTTTTGGCAGTTAACGTCTTCAAAATTTTGCCTCTTTAACTACCAAAAGCACAGAAACAGAAAAGAATGCTACAAATTTTGCACAGATCCAATTTTTCTTAATCTGAATGCCATGAGAAGGGTTCATAATGATAGATGATATTTAATGGCATTATTAGGAAGTTTCATTTCTAATTTTGAAGGTGTCTAGCAAGGGTGAAGATGTTGACCGTGCATTGCTTCCAGAATAGACTCCATTTTACAAGGATCTAGCTGCTGTGGCTGTTCAAGCAGGTGTCTGCGTTGATATATTTGTTGTTACAAGTGAATACACAGACTTGGCTTCACTCAAGTTCTTAAGCATTGAAAGTGGCGGTTCATTGTTTTTATATTCAAACACTGATGATTCAACACTTCCTCAGGATTTATATCGAATGTTGAGTCGTCCATATGCTTTTGCTTGTGTATTAAGGCTCAGAACATCACCTGAATTCAAACCTGGTCACTCACACAGCCACTTTTTTCCCAGATCCACATTATGACGATGTACAACATATTATCTGTTGTGATACATATCCCACTTATGCCTATGATTTTTATTTTGAGAACATAGTTGGGAAAGATAAACTAGTCGTCTCTACTTCCTGCTCCCTCTTGCACACGGCTATGGCTCTAGAAAACGAAACAAAGCTTGACACTGAAATTAAGTCTTGGTTGGATTTTGCTACACAAAATATTATTGAAGTGGATGCCTTAGCCAAGGCATCGGCTGGTCAGAAAGATGAGGCATTCTTTGCAGCCAATGCAACCGCTCTGGCTTCAAGGAGGGCTTCTCCAAGAGTGACAAACGAGGCAGTTCAAAAATATGTTGCAGCATTGAAGACTTTTGACCATCGCCGAGTGACACCAGTAAACCTTCGTCTTGAGCAACAATAGAAAAAGTTGAATCTTCCAATTCTTCCCACGAAAACTATTGGGTCATTCCCACAGACAGTTGAATTGCACAGGGTTCGTCGTGAATACAAGATAAACAAGATTTCAGAGGATGAATATGTTAGCTCCATCAAGGAATAAATTGCCAAGGTTGTCAAATTGCAAGAGGACCTTGATATTGATATGCTTGTGCACGGAGAACTTGAGAGGAATGACATGGTGGAGTACTTTGGAGAACAACTCCAGGTCTTTGCATTTATAGTCAATGGTTGGGTGCAGTCTTATGGATCCCGTTGTGTGAAGCCACCAGTTATCTACGGTGATGTCAGTCACTCGAAGCCTATGACTGTCTTCTGGTTTAAGGTGGCCCAGAGAATAACTGCTCAACCCATGAAGGGAATTCTCACTGGCCTAGTGACAATTTTGAACTGGTCTTTCGTTAGAAATCATCAACCAAGATCTGAAACTTGCATGCAAATTGCCTTGGCCATCAAGGATGAGGTGGAAGATTTGGAAGCGGGTGAGATTCAGGTTCCAAAAACCGCGCAGGTGAAATCTCTGCGTTTGTTTGAAACATTTGCCAGATTGAAGGCATTGGGCCGCATGGAAGATGAAGGAGACAAAATGGCAGCGAAGAAGCCCATTTTATCTACTGCAAATCCCTCATACAGGCGCGCAATTACCGCTCCAAATCCATCCAAGTGACAGAGGATGGTCGAAACACCAGTTTGGAACGCAAACTCATCATACAGTTTATCCACCTGTCAAATTTAATGTTCTAGATTGTCATCGAGATGGCCCCGGTCACCTATATTGACTCGAGTGCTACCCAGGCCTTGAAGGAGCTCTATCAATAATACAAAGCCCGCAAGAAGCTATATCTCTGAGGTTTATTCAAACAGAAAAGTTGGCAGTGCCTGTGATAAGTGTGGGCAATTTGACGTGGGGTGGAAATGGAAAGACCCCAATGACAAAGTTCCTTGCGGAGGCCGGGCTTCGTCCTCTCATTCTTACCAGGGGCTATAGAGGTGGAGATGAAGCCAGAATGCTTCAAAGACATCTAATTGGTACTACTACAAAATTGGATCAGGTCCAGCATTGGAGCTTGTCCAGAGACTTGGAGATTGTAATGGTAAACTGTGTAATCCTTTGGGGCAATAGAAGGTTGATACCACGTGGGCCATTGAGATAATATTTGATTGCGTTGAGATGGGAAGATATCATAGTCTTTCATCATACAGATTTGATATCAAAAGAAAAACATCAATCTATCATGGCTATGTTGGAATGTGTACTTGAGGAGGGAATCCCTATTTCTGGTAGCAGAATGGTTATGTGCTATTTCTTCAGATTACAGTTCCAACCTTCAATGATTCCTTTGAACATAGTGCACAATATGGTTGTTTTGTGTGTTTCTGGCATTGGTCATCCAGAGTCCCTTTCGTTATCCATGCAAAAGAGCTTAAGATTGCAAAACTTTGCTTTTATTGTGTAGCTGGGTGCAACACACGTTGACAGAGTAGATTTCAGTGACCATCACATTTTTCAAGATAAGGATTTGTAGATAGTACAAAAGAAGTCAAGCAGAGACATGAGAAGACAATTGAAAGAAACAAGCTACTAATAAAAGAGAATGCATCTTTGTATAAAAAACTCAGACTTCTCAGATTGCGGTTGAAGAAACAAGCAGTCCTAGCAGCTAGACCACTTGGATTAGAGGCCCTTGCTCAAATTGCCACTTCTATGAAAGGAGAGTTGCAAGCTGAAACCCATCAGGAGAAGATTACAAGTTTAGTCAGAGAGAAAGGAGCTTCATCTAAGAAGCCCTGAAGTTATTTACAAACATGCAGGTAATCAGAATTTTGATATTTTGATTTTTGAAATACTTCTGTTTTTCTATGGTTTAGGCGAGCCCTCCAGTGCTCATTAACCACCGAAAAGAAGTGCTTTCGGTGGATAAGGTGCTTAAATACAAATACTGTTAACCACAGAAAGTTGTTTTAACCAGAATATTCAAAATTCTGCCCAGATTCGAGATATTCAAGTTGGAATGATGTGAAATCTTCTGTAATAGGATGATTATGAATTATCAAATCAAGCCTAAACACTATTCTTGAAGAAGAAATTCAAAAAGAAGTTTTTTGACTATATTTGGTCATTTTTAAAGGGCAAAATATCAGGGATCAGAAGACACATCACCCAACTCAAACTTCATCTTCAGGATATCATGATCAAAGAACATCTGCGAGCCTTGGAAGGCTATCTGCACATATCAAAAGATCTAAAAATGCTTTGTATCAGAAGCTGCTGCTGTATTGATACACGATCCAGAAAAGGTTTACAGAGACATGGTTGCAACCGGCAACACCCTCCGTTGGTGGCTTCATAGCCTGAGTTTTTATTATTATTGTAGACTTATCTGTGGCTTCTTTATGATTATTCACACAATTCAGTGGATCTTTGGTTTACTATAGTCCTTGATCCTGCTTTTATACCTTATGAAAATGCTAGTGATGGTGCAGCTTGGTTTCCTCATTATGTTTCTGGAAGGCTGAAATATGCAATTGGTGAAAATCCCCATTTCTCTCCTATTCATGGAAGATAGTCATGGTGGATGTGCCTGTTGACCTCATACTGAGAATTGGAAGCGTTGTAAACAGAGAGAGGAGCTTCGTCTAGCAAACCCTGAGGTCTTTGTACTCTTCCAGGTAATCGAGATTCATTAAATTTTGATTTTTGGGGTAAGTTTCTGTTTTCGGTGGTTTAGGCGAGCCGGGTGTGCTCATTAACCACCGAAAAGGCTGAATGACTCCATGGACCAATAATAAAGGCACAAGGTCTACCAGGTTCTTGGAGACCTCACAGGGAGGTATCCATCCCAGTTGGAGCCAGATGTTAGCAATCAAAAACGCACTGGCATTTTTGAAAGAATGATTCCTAATCTTGTAAGGAAAATTTGACTAGCTTCCCTATCTTGAAATACAAATCTGATTGCACCATTGGAAATCTTATGATCTGTAGATGTCGATCGACCATTTGAACGTGCGAAAAGGACATTCCACGGTTGAGAAAATTGATTTTTCCCAAAGGCATTTTTTTCTGAAAATTCTGACTTTCGGTGGTTAATTCACCCAGAAGTCTTCTATGTTAACCACCGAAAGCCTGTTTTAACCAGAATACTTGAAATTTCGCCCAGATCAGGAATTTTTGAATCATAATGAGATAAAACCTCTTGGAATAGACAGGTGGTGAATTATCAAGTCAGATCCAATGGTTACTTTGATGGATAAAGGCAAAGAAGAGGTATTTTAATCAAGTTTGGTACATTTTTCAAAGGCAAAAATATAGGGATTTTGGCACACCTCAGCAAATTCGAATTTTACCTCTTGGAAGAGTCATCAGTTAGCCTTGGGAGGCTGTTCTACACTACACCAACAATCAACAGAGAGAAATCTGGGATTTGCCTCATTTTGGGGAAGCATCCCACTTCTTTTGCAACTGAATTTTGACTTACTATTTTTAGTATATCTAATCCTTGTTTTTAGGATCTTAGAACTACTTTGTAATGCTATAAATCTTAGCATAGAAGATGAACCAAGGGTTCGATATTGAGTTCTACATGCTGCTACTGTAACCAAGAGACCTATTCTTATTTTATGAAAAATTGCAGGCTTCCTTTAGTTGTGTTATCATAATTTTTCTTTCTGTTCTCTGATATATTATGACTGAATGTTCTTTATTGATGCTCATTCAATCTGTATGTGACTGTCATCTCACTTATTGATTGATTATGTTGATAATCATAAGTTATTTCCTTGGTTATTAAACCCATTGTGCTTGTTTTATATGAGTATAGTCTGGTTCAATAGTCATCTTCTTTACCTTTTAATCAAACCTTGTCTGACTGCATGACTTGAAGGCCTTGTGAGATTTTGTATTTCTAGACAGTCTTGAAAACACAGTCCAGTCCCTAGATATTCATCTTGATCCAAAAACCACATCAAATATTGAGAAAATTGCTTCAAAAGAGTTAGTTACCAGACATCTCTGACTTACAGCCTAGGAGAGTTTCCTGGAGTGATAACACAACCAATAGGCTAAAGTGGTTTATTCTAAGGATAGGTATATACATGTGGAAGTTCATAGATATGAGGGAAACTCTTAGTTTTCCAATGGATCAACATCATTTATTGTACATGGATACATGTGAGAATTTATTCACTCAATGGGTTGATTATGATGGAAATCATCCAAATGATGAGTCACCTAGTTAACACAGATCATATTAACATCCTAGTTTCTTTTTAGATATTTAAATTTTTCATGAAGTAGAATTTACTATGTTTAGAAGGAAAGTTTTAGTAAATATATGGATTGACCAAAGAACAAGGGTAGATGGATTGTAAAATAAAATTTGAATTGTTTTAGTGAAGAACTATTTTTGAAGCTTAATTCAGAAGCTCAAAATGAGACAAGGTCATTTATAGACTCTATTTGTGTTTACTCCTCATCATCATGGACTATTCTAAAATTGTATAAATGTTACATGCATCTAGTAAGAATTTTGATACTATTAAGTTACCTGATTCTATTGAATGAATCACTAGATACTTTTGGTGAAGGTGTTTCTTTTTTCATAATTAGTTTATTTTTCTATGATATGGGATATTGTGGAATTTGTTTTGAGTGTACTCCTATTATAAGTATATCCTTTTATGTTAGTATAGTTATTTATTTACTTCTTGGAAAGTATCTACCAAATAATATGTTCGTAGAAGAATTGTTTCTGTATGAACCTAAAAAACTATATGTTAGAAAAACAGGATCGCAGAGCAATAAAATAAAACAAATGAAAAAATAGAATACATAATATAAACTATACAATAGAGACATAGATATACATGGTTCCCCCAGTGTGGGCTACATCCACCAGAAAAATTTCCAAGTCTTTCCTCTATTATTATCGACCAAATGAAGGGATACAAACTACAACACACCCACTATAAATTCTTCATCCTTCTCTCACAATATCCTCTCTCAGAATACAATACTCACTCTCATTCACAACTAGAATATAATTCCATGATACAAAAAAAAAATTCTTCTTCTAGGGAAAAAATCCCTAACATAACTTCTACCATCAGATCTATGACCTTATAATGAATGATCTAGATTGACTATGGAATTACAATATTTTACAAGGAAATTTTTCCCAAAAATTCACTTTGTGGACCCCCCTGACGAAAATAGTGGGGTGGAATCCCTCTAACACCCCCTCGTTAAGAAATGGGATCCAAACATGGCTGAAACAAACCCTCTGATTTAGGAAGATAATTAGGCTCCTCAACTAACAATCTCCCACTTGGATATTGATCACAATAACTCCAATGTTGTTGTACATGTTGGGATATGATCCACTTTGGACCTAGAAAATTTCTCATTTTCACCTTCATTCATGAAGGCCAACTGAAACTGAGAAAGAACTCAGTTTCTCCTTAGTTACTACTTTTGTTAACATGTCTGCAAGATTATGGATAGTATGTATCTTTTCCAACTTCAATTGTTGATCTTCCAAGAAGGATTGTATAAAATGGTACCTGAGATGTATATGGTTAGTATTATAATGGAAGTCGTAGTTCTTTGCAATATGAATGGCACTCTTGTTGTCATAGTACAACCTGCTATTCTCTTGCTTCTTTCCCAATTCCTCCATAAACCTATGTAACCAAATCATTTCTTTATTGGCCTCTCTAGCAGCAACATACCTTGATTTCATTGTCGAAAGTGCAACAACCTTTTGCAGTTTTGAAATCCAACTCACTATTATTCCACCTACAATAAAAACATACCTTGTGGTGCTCCTCCTTCTATCTTTATCACCTTCCATATCTAAATCAACATATCCCTGTAGAACAATGTAAGAACCTCCAAACCATAATGCATGATTATTAGTACCTCTCAAATACCTGAGAATCCACTTTACCATCTCCCAATGTTCTTTACTTGGATTGTTCAGATACCTTCTCACAAATCTCATTACATGTGCAATATCTAGTCTTGTGCACACCATCACATAAATCAAGCTTCCAAATGTTGGTGAATAAGGGACTCTGGACATGTATTATATCTGCTCTTATGTCTTGGGGAACATTTCCTTGGTTAATTTGAAATGGATGGCCAAAGTTGTACTAACTAGTTTTTCACTCTGCATTCTAAACCTCCCCAACACCTTTTCTATGTACTCACCCTGAGACAATGTCAATTTACGATTTTTCATGTCTCTTGTTATTCTCATACAAAGGATTTTCTTTGAAGCACCCAAATCCTTCATCCCAAATGAATTAGATAGTTTCTTCTTGAGCACATTTATATCCTGCATATCACACCCTACAACAAACATTTCATCTACATACAATAGAAAGATAATATAGATTCTATTCTCTAGCCTCTTAAAATAAACACAATGATCAGAATGACATCTACTATAACCTTGTTATGTCACAAAACTGTCAAACTTCAAATACCACTTCCTTGGAGCTTAATTTAGGCCATACAAGCTCTTCTTCAACCTGCATATCAAATTCTCATTCCCTTTGACCTCATACCCCTATGGATGTTTCATATAAATATCTTCATCCAAATCCCCATGGAGAAAAATTGTTTTTACATTTAACTATTCAAGATGAAAATATTCTACTTCCACAATAATTAAAATGGTCCTAATCAAAGTCATTTTAACAATAGGAGAAAATTTTTCATCAAAACCTATACCTTTCTTCTCTGAAAACCCTTTTACAATAAGTATGGCCTTGAACCAATTTTTTCCTCCATTTTCTTCCTTCAACGTGTAAACCCATTTATTCTGCAATGCTCTTTTTCCTGCAGGAAACTAAACCAAGTCCCAAGTCTATTTATTTACCAAGGAATTGATTTCCTCTTTCATTCCTTGCTCCCACTTCCTTTTAGTGTCTACTTGCATTACCTCTTCATAAATTTCTAGTTCACCATAATCGATCAACAATAAATAATACAATGAAGGAGAGTATTGTTTAGGGGGTCTACTTAACATGGTAGATATTCAAACAATACTTGCAGGAGTTTGAGGTACCTACTGCTCTTGTTTTTGTACATTTTGATTGTATGGTACCTTTGTAGTTTATTTTTCAGTGATCTCATCAAGCACTATGTATTTTGGTTTTTCTTCTTCATGTTTCCTTATTTGCAACTAATGTATGTACATGAACTTCTCATTGAATATGATATCTCTACTCCTAATTATTTGTGATTTTCATAATCCCATAGGCGATAATAAAAATCATTAACACCATATCCAATAAAGGTACACTTATTGGATTTTGCTTCAAGATTTGTTCTATTTTCTTTATCAATATGGACAAATGCTTCACAAGCGGAAGTCTTCATAAATGAATAGTTTACCTTTTTAACTATCCATGCCTCCTATGGAATGCTTCTATCCAAAGAATTTGAAGGCCCTATGTTTATCAAGTAAACAACAATATCTACAACATCTTCTCAGAACTGTAAGGGAAAACTAGTATGCAATCTCATACTCCTTGCATGTTCCATGATTGTCGTGTTCATCCTTTCTCACACACAATTTTCTTGTGGTGTTCTTGGAACTATTTTTCTCTACGAATATCATGGTATGAATAGTAACATAATAACGAGAGACACTAAGAGATGATACATGAGTTGGTCCCCATAGATATGTATGCACAAGATCCAATTTTTCACCTCTCTTTTCTTTTCTAACTCTAAGAAATATAATTCTCTTTTGTTTTCCATAAGCACAATGCTTATAGAAATCCAAATAAACTTGTTTAAGATCTAGAAACAAATTCCTTTTATAAAGTACATGCATTCCCTTCTCACTCATGTGAAGTATATTTTCTTCTATGCACAAACTCCCTTTGATATGGAGTATTGTACTAGTGTCTCTTTCCTCGATCTCATTGAACTACCCTTCTTTCTTAGCCACAATCCTCTTCTTATTCATTATAAATCTCTTACCACTGCACAATTCTCCAATTTCTTCATTCGTCGCACACTCTTCTTCACTTGGCATACTTAGTGTATATGTTCCTCATTCCTTCTTTTCATCCCTCTCTTTTCTAAGATCATTACCTGGTCAGATCCCAGTTCCCCTATTTGTGTGAAGGTGCTTAGAAAAAATATTCCATTGTCATCACTCATTTGCTGCATAAAAACATTTTAATCCATGTAGATATTGACTTTAGGTATCTTCTGCACAGTCCCTTGAAGAATTAACTTTCAACATCACTGTACGATTGAGTACAATCTATGGAAAATTTCATAATGTAACCTCCTAGAACACTATCCAATGAGTAGTCAACTAAGCATGATGTATTATTTATTACGTCAAATCAATTCAGGAGTCCAATTCCTATGAACCACAGTGTGATATCTTCCTATCTATTCAATAAATCTATGGATCCACTCTACTAGCACAATCGGGAAGTCAACAAAGAAAATTTCATGTAAATCTGTAAAAACATACCTTTGTAACCATTCTTCTTTGTTGATCCTTGGATTATGATTCTGATCTAGTGAAAACTAGATCTCCTTATTATTAAACCATTCTCTATTATCCTCCATAGTGGGCCTCCACATCCCCCTCATTTGCATATCCCAATCTTGGCAACAAAACCATTTTTTAGCACAGAGTGGGAAGACCCTAGGTTCAATAATAATAAAACAACAAAACCCTTAGACATTGGCCCTTTTGGAATCACCTGGAAGAAAGTGAGGTCTCACCCAAGGAATCTAAAGGGGCTGCAGTAACCAAGTTTATGCAATGATGAAGGGAAGTGAGGTATTCAACATGACCATACTATGCATTGTTCATTCATATACTATGTATGTAGTTTCCTTTACTTAACCTTTAATTATCATGCAATATACCCTATGTGTGACATTACTCCACTTAGCATTCATTCATTCATCATTAAATTAAGTGCGTAGGATCATAACAACATATATCAGTGACATATTCATAATATTGAACATTCACCATCATTGCGCAATAACCACAAACAATAAACATATCAATACTAACCATCCATCACATGCATCAGAAACATAACACAAATAAGATACACATCACAAAACAATATTTTAATGTGGTTCACCCCAAATTGGGCTACATCCACAATGATTGGCTTCTTATATTATTCATTCGCAATCTCCTTATAGTTGTGCACTACACTTACAAAAATATATATCAGTTGATATTTCCCAAACCTTCCTAAGCCGTTCTATGTTGCAATGCACACATACCTTTGTATTGATCTCCAACTCATCTCATACTCAACAACTTAACCAAAACAATCAATAATATGAATCACTAGCCAACTCTTCACTGACCACACTCTCTCCTGACTAAGCTCTCCTTCTACCCAAAAATCCATTACATATTTATAGTATTCTATTAGGGCTAAGAATCTTAAAACATGGTTACAAAGTGAACAAAATGTCCCAAAACTTCCTAACTAAATGTCATTTCTTGCACGTTGAATCTTGATAATGCGCTAGCTTCTTTTTGTGCGCACTACTCATTTTCCAAAATGTCACGTGATCGGCTTCTATGTGATTCCTAAAAATTATTCAAAATAGATCGCTCCAACAATTTTTTACCAATTTATCCCATATTTTCTTTGCAGATTCCAATTGCATTACTACAAATTCTATTTCTACAAGTCCACCTTGGATAGCATTCATATTTCTTGCATTACTGTAGTAATTTTTCTTACTTAATTCATTAGTAGGAGGCATTTCTAGGATTTAATAACCATCTACCACAATCTGCCAGACTTCCATATCAATAGACATTAAGTAGGTCTTCATTCTTACTTTCCAAAATTAAAAAATTGTTCCATTTAATAGAGGAGGCCCGATTGAAGAATAAAATGAATCTTGACTTGCCATACTTTTTGTGTGATTCTCCTTCCAGCTATTAGCATGTTACTGAAGGAACCTGTGCTTTGATACCAATTGTTATAACTTACAAAAATACTAAGAGGGGGGGTGATTCTGTATTGTAACATATTTCTCAGGTTTCTTTCCTTTCAACAAATTAAAATTATTTATAAGTGCTTACTTAATCAACAATACATGAAAAACAAAAAACACATTACACCATAATTTTTACGTGGAAACCAATGCGGGAGAAAACCAAAGAACATATTTATTTATGTACTTTTGCAAGAACCAACTTACAATTTACAATTATTTTGCTTGATAGGCACCCACATGTCATAAATAAGGACACCAATCCTCTGAGGCACCAACCTGTCACAAAAAATGAGCTCACAAATCCTCTCAGGAACCAACCTGTCGCAGTTAATGAGGACACCAATCCTCTTAGGAGCCAAACTGTCGCAGATAATAAGGACACCAATCCTTAGTAAGATTCAACTCACCCTAGCACCACCCTACCACCCTTAATTTAGTTTAAAAAAACATTCGTATAGAACTGGACCTTTATCTACAAAGATTAATCTTATATGTCTCATATTCAATTTCATGGAACAATTACACATCCTTTTTGTTGGGGAAATTTCTATTTTCGGCACACTAGTTCAGTGAGAGTTAACTGACTAGTTCTATTTTAAACTTTCTAATATTAGACCATCACTATTATGCATGCATTCCTAATTATAGGATGTCATTGCCTATATGAGTGAAGATCACTCACTCATTGATAAGATAATAATATACATTGATTCTCATTCTTCATTTTGTATCTCTCTTCCTTTTCTTGATAAGATTTGTTTATGCATGCTTTAACTAGATCTCCTGTGCAGTTTTCCATGAAACACTGACATGGTATTAGAGCTATGCTTCTTGGAGCAAGCCAGACAAGCCAAAGAATAAGGAAAATTGGAGTTTCGACGAGCTAAATCCGTGGTCGTACCTTTCAGCAGTTATTTCTTCAAGAATATTAATTTTTTGAGGAAACGACCCATTTGGGAAGTAAATCGACCCATTTTGCAAGTGAGGTTTCAACCATTTGGCGTGATTCCTCACTGTTTGCTTAGAAAGTAATCTGCAAGATGGCCTCCTAAAACTGATACAAATTCGTCGTTGTACCTTTTAACAGTGATTTCTCCCAAAATATTAAGTTTTTGAGGGAACGACCCATGTAGGAAGTAAACAGACCCATTCTACAAGTGGGTTTTCAACCGTTTGGCGATATTCCTCACTATTTTCTCAAAAAGTAAGCCACAAGATAGCCTACTGAAACTGATACGAATCTATGGTCATACCTTTCTACATTCATTGCTCCCAAAATAATAAGTTTTTGAGGAAACGACTCGCCTGAGAAGTAAATCGACCCATTATGAAAGTGGGTTTTCAATTGTTTAGCGAGATTCCTCACCGTTTCCTCAGAAAGTAAGTTGGAAGATCATCTCTTGAAACTAATACGATTTTTCACTTAAAGTGCCCTTTCTGTCGTGATTTCTTAATTTTTCACTTGCAGATTGAGAGTAAATTTTTAGGGGTTCTTAGAAACAGTGGAAAAGATAAAAATGACAACTATTGTACAGTCAAACTTGGTGGTAATCCTCACACCATACAATTATTTTGATTGGAAGCCCAAGGCAGAATTCCAACTCAGAAGGAAAGGACTGTATAATTTGACGATGGCGACAAAAACAGAACCTATATCAGTGTTTAAGAATATGAGATGGGTTAACTGTAAGGATGAGGCCACATGACTACTTCTTGAGTTAATCTCCACTAATTTATGGTTTCATGTTGCTACATGCAAGACTCCAAACGAGATCTGGACTACCCTAGAAGGACTCTTTGGAAAGCAGGATGAGATGCGAGGTCATACGCTTGAGGTAGAGTTGAATACCTTAGACCCTAAAAGTTTTGATAATATACAAGATTTTTTTACTAAATTTAAATCTTTGCTATTGATATTGGGTGAATGTGGTATTGACAAGTCTGCACAAGAGAAACAACTTATTCTAACAATCTTGGCCAAGATAGGACCATAATACGTTGTATATGTCTCCAATTTCCATTCTGGTAGATGTCTTTTTGGAACAAATTGGAAAATGTCTGCATTGGCTCAGTTCATTGAGTCTCTTACACAAGAGACAACAAAACTCATACATATGAGCCTCATGAAAGATCCCAAAGAACATGCACTCACCATGCATGATGGAAAATGGTCATCAAAATAGAACGGGAAGGAGAGATATTCCAAACCCTTTAATGATTCTTCAGGTTCCAAAGACTCTTCATATTCCAAGAAGAAGAAGAAGGGAAAGAAGTGCAATTATTGCAATAAACTGAATCATGAAGAATCCACATGCGTGAAGAAACAGATTGATCTTATGGCACAGGCACTTCAACATAACAACCTTGGAAACTTCATTCCAGAGGGAGTCAAGAAGGAGAAGGAAGAAGATCTTGCTCCTAAGAAAGGTAATCATCATGCTTTGGTTGCAATTAATTCCTCTTTTGATTCATAGATTATAGATTCTGGTGCATCCCATCATATGGCAGCGAAAGAGAGATTTTTCTCTTCTTTGAGTCCATGCTCAAGACCTTCTATTCTCATGGGGGATGATACTCAAGTAGCAGTAGCACGAGAAGGGAGAGTGGAACTCCACAATGGAAGTTTTGAGAATGTTCTACATGCTCCAAATCTTTCTATCAATCTGCTCTCAATTTATTAGATTACTCAGAAAGGTAAAAAGGTTGAATTTACATCAGATTCAGTTTCAGTAATTGACATGCATGACAATTTCATCATTGTAATTGGTGAGGTGGATCAAAATTCAAGGTTGTATAAATTTACTAAGTTTTCTGATGTTGACTCCTCTATTCTACTTACACATAAGGAGAGTACTATGCATGCACCCCCAATGCAACATGCATATACTCTTGTGCTTCCATCAGTTTCAGACATCAAAGATGATTCCATACACTCATATTTTGTACATGGAAATAAGAAGGTAGTACAACAAGATAAGAAGCCAGCGTTGAAGATTCAGCAGATGCCCAAGAAGGCACAAACCACACTTTAGGCACCAGGAAACCTTGGAGAGAATCCATTGGATTCGAGGATGAATCGATCTCAGCACGAGGAGCCTTCTCATGTACTTTCAGCTTCAAAACCTATGATGCCCATGATTGCTATATGGTTCATTCTACTGATCCGCAGACCTACAATAAGGCTATGGGAAATCCATTATGGCAAGCAACCATGCAGGAGGAACATGACTCTATCCTAGAGAATTAGACTTGGCATCTGGTTCCACTTCCACCAGAAATGAATATTTTCCGGTGCAGATGGGTCCACGGGATCAAGAGGTACAAGGCCCGACAGGTTTCCAAAGGACTTCATCAGATCCATAAATATTTCTACATCTTCACGAAGACTTTTAGTGAGCAAAAGTTTCAGACTTTGCGGGATCGTCTTGCAGTGAAGAACACAGTTGCCTAGCAGCTACCATTTTCTTCTTTTGATACATTATCTTTTGAGGGGTTTTTTGTTCCCACATGGTTTTCCCTCTTTCCTCATTTTTATTCATTGTTCATTAGTTGCATTGTACATGAGTACCTAAAATGTCCTAATAGTCAGGAATCATTTTTTACTCCATAGTGATGTTCGGAGGGGGTGTTGGAGAAATTTCTATTTTCATCACACTAGTTCAGTGGGAGTTAACTGACTAGTTCTATTTTAGACTTTCTAATCTTAGACCATCACTATTATGCATGCATTCCTAATTATAAGATGTCATTGCCTATATAAGTGAAGGTCACTCATTCATTGATAAGATAATAATATACATTGATTCTCATTCTTCATTGTGTATCTCTCTTCCTTTTCTTGATAAGCTTTGTTTGTGCATGCTTTAGCTAGATCTCTTGTGCAGGTTTCCGTGAAACACTAACACTTTTTCTTCTCTTTTCATCTACACATCAATCGAATAGAGAACATCCTTATTTATAATTTTGCTGTATGAGTTCATCTTCCTATATGTGGACGCACAATAGTTATATTGTGGACATATTTTGACCAGATCAAACTTATGCCAGTTAAACTTCTGTCTAAATAAAGTATGTGGACACGTGACAATTACATTGTGGACAAATATTGACCAGATCAAGGTCCTATTAGTTACACTTCTATCTAAATAAAGTATATTGATGCATGAAGATTATATTGTGGACAAATATTGACCAAATCAAGGTCTAGTTACAGATGAACATTCTTTGACTAAATCAAACAGACCAAATCTTCCTATGACTGAGCTCCAACTCAGCTCGAGTAACATAATTTAGTCTTATCAGAGCATCTCCTCGTGAATGATGCAACAACTCACATTCTGGTCTATAGAGAATCAAATTCATAGACAGAATAAGAGCCCAAATCTCAAGTCACAAGTATTCATCCTGTCACACTTTCCTTGTAGTTCACTCACCCAGTTGCTCCATTTATCCCATTGCATTCCACTCCATCGCTTGTCACACAGGATGTTTTTTGTCACACTCTATTGTGTCATTTGTCGCACTGGCTCAGGGTTCCTTGCATAATTTCTTCTATGCAATCTTCCACACAATTTGTCTCAATTCATTATGTCACACTAGTTTTGCCTCGGCACATTCCACTGCACCATTCATCTAACTGGTTTAAAGAACCCTACATATTTAGTTCTTTTTTCCTCCTTTCACAACTTCATTTGTGTATCCACCACATTTTCTACACTATAACTAACCATGTTGATGACCACTTTGACATCAATGACAACATATGTGAAACACATCAGAGGTAAAGGAAACATCACTTGAGAGAGGACACTCTTAAGGTACTACCACTAAAGGGAATGAAGGAAGAATGCATTGTTAGAAAAATAGGATTGCAAAGTAATAAATAAAGAAAATGAAGAAATAAAACACAAAATATACACAATACAATAGAGACATATATATACATGGTTCACCCAGTGTGAGCTACATCCACTAGATAAATTTCTAGGTCATTCCTTTATTATTATCCTGCAAATAAAAGGATACAACCTACAACACACCCATTG
The DNA here is from genome assembly GCA_009831015.1 of Picea engelmannii. NCBI lineage: Eukaryota > Viridiplantae > Streptophyta > Pinopsida > Pinales > Pinaceae > Picea > Picea engelmannii. Next base: position 581,161 of record ML781984.1, read on the forward strand.
TAAATTCCTCTTCTTTCTCTCACAGTCTCCTCCCTCATAATGAAATATTCACTCTCATCCACAGCAGCAATACAATTCCATCATACAAAAAACAAGGTTTACTTATAGGGAAAAAATAATTAACATAACTTCTACCGTCAGATATGCGAACTTATAATGAACAGTCCAGATTGACTACGAAATTACAATATTTTACAAGGCAATTTTTCCCAAAACATTCACTATGGGGGAGTTTCCCCTGAATCCCTTGTCATGGGGGGGATCTATTAATTATCGCCACCCTCTGAGACCTCCCTCACGACAATATTTGGGGGGAAATCCCCCCACACACCCCCCTTCAGGAAATGGGATCCAAACATGGTTGAAACAAACATTTGAATAGGAAGATGATTAGACTCCACAACCAACAATCTCCCACTTGGAGACTGATCACAACAAATCCATTATTGTTGTACCTATTGGAATATGAACCACCTTGGACCTGACAAATTTCTCATCTTCACCTTCATCCTTGAAATCCAACTAAAACTGAGAAGGAACTCAATTTCTCCCTAGTTACTACCTTTGTTAACATGTTTGCAGGATTTTGGCTAGTATGTATATTTTCCAACTTCAATTTTCCATCTTCCAATATTGATATTATGAAATGGTACCTAATGTGTATATACTTATTATTAGAATGGAAGACTAATTTATTTATAATATGAATGGCACTCTCGATGTCACAATACAACCTGCTATTATGTTTCTTCTTTCCCAATTCCTTCATAAAACTTAGTAACCAAATCATTTCTTTACTAGCCTCTGTAGCAACAACATACTCTACTTTTGTTGTTGAAAGTGAAACACCTTTTGTAGTTTTGAAATCAAACTTATTGTTGTTCTACCTATAGTAAAAACATACCCTTTGGTGCTCCTCCTACTATACTTATCATCTGCCATAGATGAATCAACATATCCCTGTAGAATAATGTCTAAACCTCCAAAACATAATGCATGAGTACTAGTACCTCTCAAATACCTAAGAATCCAATTTAATGCCTCCCAATTTTCTCTACTTGAATTGTTCATATACCTTCTCACAACTCCCACTCCATTTGAAATATCTGGTCTTTTGCACACCATCATATAGATAAAGCTGCTAACTGTTGATGAATAAGGGACCATGGACATGTACTCTATTTGCTCTTGTGTCTTGTGATACATTTTCTTGGTTGATTTGAAATGGCTAGACAAAGGTGTACTAACTGGTTTCGTATTCTGCACTCTAAACCTCTCCAACACCTTCTCTATGTACTCACCCTGAGACAATTTAAAATTGTGATTTTTCTTGTCTCTTGTTATTCTCATACCAAATATTTTCTTTGCAACACCCAAATCCTCCATCGTAAATGAATTAGCTAATTTCTTCTTGAGCATGTTTATATCCTACATATTAGACCCTACAACAAGCATGTCATCTATATACAATAGAAAGATAATATAACTTCCATTTTCCAGCCTCTTAAAATAAACACAATGATCAAAATGACATCTACTATAACCTTGTTATGTCATAAACCTGTCAAACTTCAAATACCAATACCTTGGATATTTCTTTAGGACATGCAAGCTCTTCTTCAACCTCCATACCAAATTGTCCTTCCCTTTGACCTCATACCCCTGTGGTTTCTGCATATAAAATGGTCTTAATCGATGCCATTTTAACAATAGGAGAAAATATTTCATCAAAATATATACCTTTCTTCTATGAAAACCCATTTACAACAAGTATGGCATTGTACCACTTTTTTCCTCCATCTTCTTCCTTCAACCTGTAAACCCATTTATTATGCAATTCTCTTTTTCCTACAGGAAACTGAGCCAAGTCCAAAGTATGTTTATTTACCAAGGAATCCATTTCATATTTCATGCCTTGCTCCCACTTCTTTTTAGTGTCTACCTGGATTGCCTCTTCATAAATTTCTAGTTCACCAGAATCAACCAACATTAAATAATACAATGAAGGAGAGTATCATTCAGGGGGTCTACTTAACATGGCACATATTCTAACAACACTTGCAGGAGATTGAGGTACATACTTCTCTTGTTTTTGTACATTTTGATTTTATGGTACCTTTGTAGTTTCTTTTTCAGTGATCTCATCAAGCACTGTTTATTCTGGTTTTTCTTCTTCCTATTTCCTTCCCTGCAACTGATCTTTGTACATGACCTTCTCATTGAATATGACATCTATACTCCTAATTATTTTGTTATTTTCATAATCCCATAAGAGATAATCAAAATCATTAACATCATATCCAATAAAGGTACACTTCTTGCATTTTTCTTCAAGATTTGTTCTATTCTATTTATCAATTAGGACAAATGCTTCAAAACTAAAAGTCTTCGAAAATGAATAGTTTACCTTTTTACATGTCCATGACTCCTTTGTAATTCCACCATCCAAAGAACTTTAAGGTCATTTTTTTATCAAGTAAACAATTGTATCTACAACATCTTCCCAGAACTGTAACGGTGTAACATCCAGCTCCACTGATCACATTTATACATTGACTTATTTTTTTAGGATACTTGTGAGAAAGTGATCAAGTTTAAAACATGGTACATTATGATCATCAATTTGGTTTATATGTTTATGTTATGCTTGAGTATTGAAATTGATATGTTATTATATTGATGATTAGCATTGATAGGTATTATGATGAGGTTTCCTGAGTGTGCAGGAAACGTCGTTGGAGGAGGATGTTGATGGCATCGACATATTACCCTGGATTCTTGATTGAGTTAGGGAGTGGAATGTTCCTTTGATTACGAGTAATTGTTTTATTTACACATGTTTCATGATGAAGATTAAGTTAGTGATTTCATGTATAGGCATGCTTATGTTATCTTTGTTAGTGGATGCAGGCATGATGACGCTTTCTAATCTGACTCACATATGGAGTAAAGGGGTCATACACAGATATCATATGGATGAGGGATTGGTGTGGCATCATCCTTGTCACAGCCTAATAGCACTCCCACCGTGATCTGAACTGAAGGTTAACTTCTACCTTGTTTCAAGAGGTTCACGATGTCGTGAGGGAAGAATGAGACAATCACTCACGAAGATTTCTTAGGAGCACACAAATATGAGTAATCTAAATATAATAATTCTACTTTTCATATATAATCCCAGTCATACTATTGTTTAAAATAAATTTAGCTAGCTTATTGTAAATGATAGATTAAATTTTGTATAAAAACATACAACATATCCTTCCAAGAATTGATTGTGTTAGTATGAGAAAATAAACTTCATTATCAAGTAATTGTCTATTATGTTGCATGGACGATTCTGATTATGTATTCATTGAAACTTTCATACAGTCTCCCTTCTCTTTAAAATTTAATATTACCTTTAGGTGCCCTTAGATCTGAATTTTAGTGGCATACTATGTTTTTGTTTCTATTTCATTTTCTTAACATTGGGTTTTTGTGCAATGAATATTTATACATGGACTAAAATCTCTTGGTAGTAAAATCATAAATTCCTAGAATATTTTCCTTTCTATATATATCACACTCAAATTTTAAATTGTAAGGTTTATTGGTTGCATACAGAAAATTCTAAGCTTAGTTTGGAGGATTATGTTCACTGCATTCTATGCTGTGAACATCCCCGTTGTCACTTGCATATGATTTATATCTATTTAAACCTTGGGTGATTAAGTTGACAACATTAGTATCGTTGGAAATGGAAAAATCCTGTGTGAGATCTCATTGTTTCCTAAGTTGATAGTGTCAGTATCGTTGGAAACAGTAACCCTCTGTGAGATTGCATTGTTCATAAGTCGACATCGTTAGTATCGTTGGAAACCATAAATTATGTGTGTGTGTTTCACCTTATTTTCTTGAGATGTTAGCATTAATATCATTGAAAAAAATGATTTTGGTGTGTATTGTTGGATTACTGAGAGGGTGGGTGAATCAATAATAGAGAAATCTAATCCTTTTTAACCATAATATGCAAGTTTTATACTTATTTATGATCAATGTAGCATTATCATCCAATAGTTTCAGAGTAAATAAACAATGAACAAATGAGCAGTCATACACATGCACAATACACCAATGTTTTTACGTGGAAACCCAAAGCGGGAGAAAACCATAGAATGATTTTTCTTATATGTATTTAAGAAATACATTCATTGGAATAACCAACTTCCTTTGTTTTCCACTTGCAACTGGAAAGAGGCTTCAATCCTCTAGTTTCTTAGGCAACAACCTGAGGGAAGCTCCAACTCCCCAATTCTCTGGCTACAACCAGAAGGAGGATACAACCACCTATGTTCTCTGGATACAACCCCCTATGTTCTATGGATACAACCCCTTATGTTATTTGACAATTTCTCCAACGTTCACCTCTTGGAACCTTCCATAAAAGGAGTTATAGCAAAAATGACATACATTGTTGAATTTTGGCTTATTCTAAATATCGAACATGTAGAGCGTGACATGCAAAGAATATTTGTTGTATGGATATGAAAATGGTACACAGAATGCTAATGATTTTACTCTAACCAATACATTTTTTCTTACTAAATTTAGATATGTTATGAAGAATTTATGACGTTTTTACCCCAAACACCTGTTTTAGACTAGTTTCAGAACTAGCCACAAACCCTATTTTCCACGGAGTGTAACTCCCAAAATACAATGACCCACAAGATGAAATTCTTATCACAATTACTTGGATATGTTTTCTCAATGGGCTCCATATTTCACTATCTAAATTATTGTAGAAAAACATTTATTGTGAAAATGGTGAGATGACCTGTAAATAACATACCTTAGAAAGCATCATCAAAAGAATTTATCCTCCCTTGAATTTCAGCCTTATTTACTTCACCTTCCCTCTAAAATTTGCCTTATATCTCCTTTGGTTACCCCATTCACTTGTAGATATTAAATATTCTCAATGGAATACAAATGGGAGACTCTTTCTCTCTTATTTATACTTTCCAAGTAGTTTCCTCTAGAAGTATCCCCTTAACCACTTTGTCCACTTAGCCACTTTATCCACTAAACCAACTTTTTGCATTTAGCCACTTTGTCACTTAACCATTTTGTCCATTTAGCCACTTTGTCCACTTAACCAACTTTGTCCACTTAGCCACTTTGTCCACTTAACCACTTTGACTACTTTATTATTTAAATAATTTACCTTTACTCAAAAATTCTTGTTGCAACTCCTTTATTATTTAATTTATTTTCTTAATGCAACAACTATACCCATGATTAACTCCTAGTTTTACCCACTTTGACTATTCAAACTTCTTCTAGGAGTTTCTAGAGTAATTTGATTTCTTTGACCTTCTAGGGGCTTCTAGATAACTCATGAGGGTTCTCCAACTTCACAAGGCCATAACTCTCTAATCGTGAGGAATTATGTGACATTACACATATCGACAGAAATGACATGACATGTACTATCCATATAGAATAGTCTTACATGTAAATTCATTGATATTCATGCCCTTATACCTCAAACAAACTTGGGTCCCTTACACATACCTTTGTGCTACTAGAATTTGCTACTAGACTTTATTCAAGGGTTGACATCAATGACAACCAACCCAATTAATCAACAATTTCCCCCTTTGGAATTGATGGCAACACCCTGATGCAATACTGAAGACATATCACTCATGCTCCCCTTGTGACCATCACTCCCCCTGGAACCATGTGTTTGTTCTCTTTCTCCGAGCATTTAACTCTCTATCCTTCATCTGATAAATCTCTCCCCCTTTTTCATCAATGGAAAAGGTGTCTTTCCATTCAGGTCTTCTCCCCCTAACTGAATTGTCCTTAGGGATACTCCCCCTGGCTGGACACTTCTTAAACTTGATCTCCCAATCTGAATTGTCCTCTTTATGGTGCTTCCTTGTGTAAATATAAGACATATAAGATAATCATTCAAAATAATTCATTTTGGAGTAGAAATTACTCTGAGTCTCTGGAGAAGATTCTCAAAGGCTTCCCTTGGAAGTGGTTTTGTAAAGGTGTTTGCCCCTTGTTTTTTTGTGCCCACATATTCAACCCTAATTTTATTCACTACAACTTGTTCCTGTATAAAGTGATACTTGATTGGAATTTTCTTCATCTTGGAGTGCATCACCGAGTTATTTGAGATACTGATGGTGCTTGTATTATCACAATAGATTGGAATGGGCTCATCATACTCAACTTGTATATCTTTCAGAGTTTGTTTCATCCATAGAACCTGTGTACAACATCATGTCATTGTAATATACTCTGCTTCGGCTGTAGATAAAGATATTGATGATTGTTTCTTTTTTATACAATATACTAAACACTCACCCAAGTAGAACATTTCTCCATTGGTGCTTCGTCGGTCATCAATGCAACCTACCCAATCTGCATCTGTGTAGGCAATAAGTGATAGATCCTTTCCTTTTGGATACCATAATCCAAATTCTTTTATTCCTTTGAGATATCTCAAAATCCTCTTCACTGCTAACACATGTGATTCTTTTGGTGTTTCTTGAAATCGTGCCACCTGTCCAACTTCCTACATTACATATGATCTGGATTCTATCACATATAGTAAGATACCAATCATTGACATGTACTTCCTCTGGTCTATAGACTTTGAATCATCATCTTTTCTCAACTTGCAGCTGGTTTGCATAGGAGTGGTAAGTAGTTTGCAATCTTACATTCCAAACCTCTTTATCATTTCTCTAATATACTTAGTTTGAGAAATAAAAATTCCTTGGTTTCTTTGACATATATGAAGACCTAGAAAGAAGAATAGTTATTCGAGTAATGACATTTCAAATTCATTCTACATATCCTTTGCAAATTGATGGCTTAACTTGACATCATTACTTCTAAAAATAATATCATCAATATAAACTTCAATTAATAAAATACCATCTTGAGTTACCTTGATGTAGAGGTTTTTGTTTTCACTTCCTTTTCTAAACCTTGCCTGTTGTAGATATTTATCCAGTCTAGAGTACCATGCTCTTGGATCTTGTTTTATACCATACAAGGCCTTCTTCAATTTACACACATAATCTGGGTTCTCTGACAACTGAAACCTTCTGGTTTTTCAATGTAGACTTCTTCTTCAAGTTCCCCGTTCAAAAAATATGATTTCATGTCCATATGATACAATTTAATATTCTTGGAGCATGCATAAGCTAAGAGCAATCAGATTGCTTCCATTCTAGCAACTGGGGAAAATGTCTCTTCAAAGTCAATTCCTTCAACCTGTGCATATCCTTTACATACCAATCTCGCTTTGCTCCTCGTAACATGTCCATCTTCATTCAATTTATTTATGAAAACCCACTTAGTGCCAATCACATTCTTATTTCTTGGTCTTTGAACAAATTTCCAAGTGTTAGTCTTCCCTATTTGATCCAATTCTTCATTCATGGCCTTATTCCATAATTCATCCTTCTTATCCTCTTCAAAACTGTTTGGTTCAATCGTAGATAAGAGTGCTAGGTGCATTTGTTCTGGTGAACTGATTCTTCTTCTAGTCTTAACTCATGCATATGTGTTTCCAATAATCTGATCTGAAGGATGATTCTTCTATACTTGTTTGCTAGGTGTCATTGCAGGAACTTGTTGAACTTTCTCTTCTACTTTTGTCTGATCTTCTTCATCTTCCTCTTCTACTTCTTCTTCAATTTTTTCTTCTTCTTCGTAAAGTTGTTCCACTGATTCATTTTATTCTTCCTTTAATTCTCATCCACTTGCTTCATCAATTGTTACATTCATGCTTTCCACAACTTTGTTCAACCTCACATTGTAACATTTGTATTCTTTACTTGTACTTGAGTAACCAAAAATTATTCCTTTGTCCACACAAGAGTCAAACTTTCACATTCTGCTATATTTTCTTTTGATGTAACATTTTATTCAAAATACTCAGAAGTGATTCACATTTGTTGGTCTTCCTTTCCATAGCTCATAGGGAATTTTTTCATTGTTGTTTCTGAGCATTACTCTATTTTGAATCTGAATTGTTGTATGCACTGCATGTGGCCAAAAAATATCTGTCAAATTGGAATCCATTAACATTGTTTAAGCCATTTCATGTATTGTCTTATTCTTTCTTTCAACGACTCCATTCTATTTAGGTGTCCTAGCCATGAAGAATTGTCTTTTTATTCCATGCTTGCTGCAAAATTCCATAAATTCCTTTGAAGTGAACTCTCCTCCATTATCAGATCTCAAACATTTGATTTTTGAATCCATTTAATTTTCAACCATTTCCTTGTAGACCTTGAAGTTTTCAAAAGATTCTAACTTATACCTGAGAAAGAAAACTACATTCATTCTTGTATAATCATCAACTAATAACATAAGTATTTATCACCTTTTAAAACCTTTGTTGTAGTTGATCCAACTAGATCAATATGAACAATTTCCAGTGGTCTTGTCGTTGAATATTTCTTATTGACAATGCTTGCATAAAGTGTTAGTTGGTTTCATGATCTGGGGAATTTCTCTAACTGCTTCCTTTTTGCTGACTTTGACAAGGTTATCAAAGTTTATGTGACCCATTCTTCTCTGCCATAGTCAACCTTCATCTTCCTTTCCCAGACAACACTTTTCATTTCCAATTTCACTTAATACATATATGTTGCTTGAAGTTCTTGCAGCTGTTGCAATCAATTTTCGTGAACCTTATTTTCTTATCTAGCACTTATGTGAATCGAAAGTAATTTTATGACCTTGGTCACACATTTTCCTTATACTTAGAATATTATGTTTCATATCATCTAGTAGTATAAAATTTTCTTCCTTCATATTCTTGTTTCCAATTCTGACTGTGCATTTTCCAATGATTTTAGCTGAATCATCATTTCCAAATGAGACTGGTCCATCTCTTTCTTTTATTAATGTAAGAAACATGTCTTTATCATCTATCATGTGTTTTGAACAGCCACTGTCAACATACCAACCATGTTTCTTATGCTTAGCTTGTAGAGCGAGTGTGCACTCTTCATTTCTATATTGATTCTACTTTCTTATCCATGTTCTCTTATGAAGTTCATGTCTATGACTATTGTTGTTCTGATGTCATTCTCTAAGAGGGACTACCATTCTACAATCTTTGGCCATGTGTCCAAAGTTGTTGCACTTGTAGCATTCCACTTCAGTGCTCAATGATTCAAACCTATTGTAGCTTCTTCTTTGTGTTTCACTAGGCCTTCTTGGATAACCATTTTTTGTATGACTTTAAAATTTGTTTATGTTCCTGCTATTAGCTCTGCAATTTACATCTTTAAGTCCAAAATTATTTCATGCACAACATAAACCAAAAAGGATAGTTTGATACCTGGAAGTTGAGGATCTTATGAAAGGAGTTACTCTTATGAATCCTTCTTCTTCCTGAGGCCTGGTTGTTACTATCGGTCGTTGATTATGAAATCCGAATCTTCTCGGTGGAGGAGTGTCTCTGTAATATTCCTTGTAGGTCTTCCTATCCCCTTTGATTTTTTCTGCATAGTTTTTTGGATATGTTTCTTGTTTTGTTGGTTTGGATCTTGATCCATTTTCTGTATGATTGCATCCAAGTCCATACTTTTCAAGATGAGGATTTTGACTGTTGATAATCTCATCCAAAACTTTTGAGTTGTTCTACATATTTTTCTTTTGAAGATCCTTTCTCAATTTGACAATCTCTGCTTCCAAATTTCCAATGATCCCGTCTCTTTATTCTAACTTTTCTTTGAGTGCTTCTTCAATTCTTTTATCTTCTTCTATTTGAACCTTCAATTTCATGATCATTTTTTCTAGTTCCTGAGTGTCTTCTTTCTTGTCTAGTTATGCTTGTAGCTTCTTATTTTTCTTCTTTTCTCTTCTTATAACTTCTATGGAACTCAACAATTCTTCTCGGCAGTCAATTTCTGCCTCTTCGTATTCTTCTTCAGTGTCTCCTTTATCAGAGTCTTATATTTCCATGAATATAACTCTTTTTGTCTCCTTTTCACTAACTTCATCTTCATTTGATGAGGAGATGTATTCTTTAGTGCATAAGCTTTTCTTGAAAGATTTATTTTTTTTTCTTTTTCCTTTATATGTTTGTTTTCTATTTGAGTAATCTTCATCATTCCTCTTATTTTTATTATTAGGACATTTTTTTAGAAAAATGACCAATACCATCATAATTAAAATAAATCAATGGAAGCTTACATTTATATCTGTCGTTGGTTCCCTTGTTAAATCTTCTGACAAAGTTGGCCACTTCTTCATCATCTTCTGAGAAGTCACTCATGTTGTTATGGTATTTTTCTTTTTGCTTTTCCTTTTTCTTTGACCTTTTGGATGCTTTGAAAGTTGTTTATTTTATATCTGGATTTTCATGTTCAGTTCTCATTTCATATGTTGTGAAGATTCCATATAGTTTTTCTATGCTTATTGAGTCTATATCTTCTCTTCCTTCTAGTGATGATATCTTAGGATCAAATATCATAGGAATAGATCTTAGTACCTTTTGAACAATTACAGATTCTTTAATTTATTCTCTTAATCATGTGATTGCCTTCACTGTTTCATCGACTCGTAAGAAGTAAGCTGCAATATTCTTATATTCCTTCATCTTTAGTTGTTCGAATTGACCTCTGTAAGTTTGAATCTTTGCTTCTTTGACTTTTGAATCTCCTTCATAAATATTTTGAGGTTTGTCCCAAATCTCTTTAGTGGATTTATAATGTATAACTTTGGTATATAATGATTCACCAAGACCATTCAGAAGTGCATTTGTGGCTTTAGAATTATTTAGACTGATTTTCATTACTCTTTCATTTGTTGGTGGAATTGATGGTTCTTTGTATCCATCTACAACTGATTTCCAAATTTAAAATCCCTGTGCCTGTATATATGTTTTCATCCTTTTGCTCCAACATGCATACTTTTGTCCATCAGACTGTGGTATTCTTTTTTATACATGTTTTTGCTGTCCATGATCTACCATTCAGTGGTTAAACTGATTCCTGAAGGAGCCTACTCTGATACCAATTGTTGGATTACTGAGAGGGGGGGTGAATCAATAATAGAGCAATCTAATCCTTTTTAACCATAATATGAAAGTGCTATACTTATTTATGATCAATGTAGCATTATCATCCAATAGTTTCAGAGCAAATAAACAATGAACAAATGAGAAGTCATACACATACAGAGTAGTACACCAATGTTTTTATGTGGAAACCCATAGCAGGAGAAAACCACAGAATGTTTTTTCTTATATGTCTTTAAGAACTACATTCATTGGAAGCACCAACTTCCTTTTTTTTCCAACCACAACTCGAAGGAGGCTCCAACCCCCTAGTTTCTCAGGCTACAACCTGAGGGAAGCTCCAACTCCCCAATTATCTAGCTACAACTAGAAGGAGGCTACAACCCCCTATGTTCTATGGCTACAACCGGAAGGTGGCTACAACCACCTATCCTTTCCCCATCTAGCCTCCTTGAAATATAAATTCCAAATGTAGACAATATGTCACTATCACTGAATCATCCACTCCCACTGTCAACCTATCACTGTCAACCTGTACCAATCAACCTGCACCAAACAACTTGTACCAATAACCTGAACCATGCATCAACTTGTACCTCAACCTCAAGAACAAGACCTCATCAATTTCATCATCCAATTATGATTTCTAAATCTATAACATACCTGGTGTATATGATCACATACCTACAAACCATCCTTAATAAGAGACTAGCATTTTCATCAAATTTTACTTTAGTCTCACATGACTAGTTTAGGATTAGTGAACAACCTTAACTTGAAATAATCATAGCTATGTACCTATAACGAATAAAGATCTATAAATAGTACACAATGTTCATCAATGTATTTTATTGAATTCCTCTAGGTTTCACTACTTGTAACCTCTCAGAAAATGAGTTATAGAAGAAATGACATACCTTGTTGAATTCTGGCTTATTCTAGAGAGCGATCTTGTAGAGCGTGCCCCACAAAAAATATTTGTTGTATGGATATAAAAATAGTACACGGAATACTATAGACTATACTATAACCAATACATTTAGCCTTACTGAATTTGGATCTGTTATGAAGCATTTATGATGTTTTTACCCAAAACACCTGTTTTAGACTAGTTTTAAGACTAGCCACAAACCTTATTTTCCACAGAGTGTAACTCCCAAAATACAAAGACCCACAAGATGAAATTTTTATCACAATTATTTGGAAACGATTTCTCAATGACCTCCATATTTTTATGTCTGAATCATTGAAGAAAACAATGTATTGTGAAAATGGTGAGATGACCTGTAAATAACATACCTTAGAAAGCATCATCAAAATAATTTATCCTCCCTTGAATTTCAGCCTTATTTACTTCACATTCCCTCTAAAATTTGCCTTATATCTCCTTTGGTTACCTCAGTCACTTGTAGATATTCAATATTCTCAATGGAATACAAATGGGAGACCCTTTCTCTCTTGTTTATACTTTCCAAGTAGCTTCCTCTAGAAGTATCCACTTAACCACTTTGTCGACTTAGCCACTTTGTCCACTTAACCACTTTATCCACTTAACCAAATTTGTTCACTTAGCCACTTTGTCCACTAAACCAACTTTGTCCACTTAACCATTTTTTCCATTTAGCCACTTTGTCCACTTAACCAACTTTGTCCACTTAGCTAGTTTGTCCACTTAATCACTTTAACTACTTTATTATTTAAATAATTTCTCTTTACTCAAAACTTCTTGTTGCAACTCCTTTATTATTTAATTTATTTTCTTAATGCAACAACTATACCCATGATTAACTCTTAGTTTTACCCACTTTGACTAGTCAAACTTCTTCTAGGAGTTTCTAGAGTAATTTGACTTCTTTGACCTTCTATTGGCTTCTAGATAACTCATGAGGGTTCTCCAACTTCATGAGGCCATAACTCTCTAACCGTGAGGAGTTATGTGATGTTTCACATATCACTAGAAATGGCATGACATGTACTATCCATATATAATAGTATTACCTATAAATTCATTGATTTTCATGCTCTTATACCTCAAAAAAACTTGGGTCCGTTACCCATACCCTTGTGCTACCGGAATTTGCTACCAGAACTTCTTCAAGGGGTGACATCAATGAAAACCAACCCAATTAATCAACATGTGTTAACATATTTTTTATTGGTTGTTAGCGTTAGTACCTTTGTGGCATCATTTACCCCTCATTAATATCATTATGGAATCACTGAGTTTTGTGGGGAATATGACATAGTTTATTAGTTTTCAGCGTTAGTACCTTTGTGGTATCATTCATTCCTTGTTATATCATCATGGAGTCAATGATTTTTGTCTTTGATATAATATTTTTATTGGTTATCAGTGTTAATACCTTTGTGGCATAATTTATCCCTATGTGTGTGATCGCTTTTCTTCTTAAGTTGTCAGCGTTTATTATCAATGTGGCCTCCAATATTCTTTTATGAGCAATCACATTCTTTTCCTTGGGTTGATGGCCTTGTATCTTTGGGTCCTTTTCTTTTTTAGGCTTCTGTAATACCTGTAACTGAAGGGAGTTGGGACATGGAACCTTTATGGAGGAGATACTATCTCTTCCAGGGCATGAACAATATCTTTTCTTAGTCCTCTCTTTGTTATCATCGGTCTGGTTGGCTTGCGGGAAATTTACTATGATCCAGTTCTTCAGATTTTTTGATTTTTTGTCCAAGATTGACCATAGGATTACAGTTTGGTAGCCATGACATATTTTCTGCATAACTTAGTACCCATTACGATCTTCTACATGTAATGCATAGTTCACCGTTATGAGCTTCTAGGGGCGATTTGAGAGATTGCTCATCGTAATTTTTCTTCATCGTTTCATTATCAAGTTCATTGTATTGTGTTTGTCGTCGAAACATGATTACATAATATATATCAGGGTTTGGTTCCCTTAATAAATAGATGGAACTGTATGATTGACACAATCGTAAAATATCTATAGTTATAATCCCCAACTCATGTTCTTCCAAGATAGCTCAAGATTTCATATGATAAATGAATTCCAATTAAGCTTATATCTGCGAAGCTTATAACAAAAATTGAATTTAGTTACAATGAAGGTGTATCTTTTAGATGTTGGAATTGTTATCATGTTAACTACATATGTAGTTAAAGTAAGATCGACAAGGATAATAGGTGTTGGTTACTATTCTCTATTGAATATACCTCTTTTATATGGTGTGTGTTCTCTTGTGATAATAGTTGATCTTACTTATTCTAATGCTCCATCTATATTCTTTTATAATTAACTCCATGTATTAATAGTACAAAAATATTGTTGAAATGTTCTGAATAGTTTTGCAACACGACATAATCAATACATATATGCAAGCCCTATGATTTTACTTAATTCTTACTAATTGCCTTTACGATGGATATTTTCTTCATGTGTGTGTGGAGATAATTGAATTCTATTAATAAATAAAATCTTTTGTGCATGACTATAGAATGTTTGGCCTTCTTTTATTGTGTATGAAATTTGTCTAAAAAAGAAAAGTTTATTCTAGATCATATATAAATTTTAAAGTAAGTACATGGCTTAGTGTTAATTAAAATGTAAGGTAATTCTTCCTGCAATTTTCTTGTGTATTAAGGAATGACATTGACTTCAACCTTATTTATTCCTTGTTAACAACATATGTTTTAATATTAGATTTTATTATGGATAAATTTATGAACTACATTAATATTTTAAATAAATAATTGTATGTGATTGTGTATCCAGTCTTCTTGAGGTTTGCACATATTTCGCAAACCCAAAGAATATATTTAAATGTTAAATGGCTAGAAAGTTGCTTAATTTATTTTAGTTTACTTTATTAATAGGAACCATAGAAATTGGTGGAATTGTGTTTTTAAAGTTCATGTTAAAATAATATCGTACAAAAAAATATATTCTATGAGTTTAGATGATAAAGTTAGCCTACGAGAACTCTAAATAATGATCGCATTATTGTTTTACTTCTCTTTTTTATTTATAAAGAGGGTCGTTACACATGGTATCAGAGCAAGGGTCTACTCTGTGACACATGACTTATTATGACTTCCAAAACAAATTGCTTGAAATTTG
The DNA here is from genome assembly GCA_009831015.1 of Picea engelmannii. Taxonomy (NCBI): domain Eukaryota; kingdom Viridiplantae; phylum Streptophyta; class Pinopsida; order Pinales; family Pinaceae; genus Picea; species Picea engelmannii. The sequence goes on from ML781984.1 coordinate 596,314, forward strand.
ATATATCGCTAATAGCATTTGAAAATTGTTTTATGCAGTTGTCATGGTTAGAGGATAGAGAATTAGTAGATGTCAGGCTACGAGAGGAAGAGGAATGCCTCCTCCAAGTACATCCACACCTGAGGGATATTTTCCATAGGGAGAAGAGAAAACCATTGAGAAGGAGTAGGTTGTAGTGGGAGATGTTTTAGGTTTGATGAGGTCCTTTAAGAGGATGTCTAAGGCACTGATAAATCTCCTTGATCATAATGAGGGCAGGGAGTCTGTTCTAAATGAATTTTCGCAGTTTCCTCCTATAGTTAGTGGTATTGTTCATAGAGAACTTAAAAAGGTAAAATTTCTTGAGTTCTTGGGTTCCACAGATGGTTTATCCGTCGAATCTTCGTTGGAGAATATGGCAGTGTGTTTTTCATTGCGTGATTACACATCCAACATGAAGGTCACATGGAAGTATTTCAGCTAAAAGGGAGTGTGCTTATTTGGTGGAAGACACTTTTACCACAACCAAACAAGGCCATTGATGATCCAATAGGATATTGGTGGCCACCCACCTGTTCCAAATTCCAATTGGCTCATATTGATAGTTTTCAGTTCAACACATTTCCTTATAATGGGGGAATTTCTTTGTAATTGTGGGTTCTGCACTTATAGGGTTGTCATAAATCCCTACACAACATCCAGGTCGATATTGGTGGCCATCCACCTATTCCAACTGGCTTATTTTGTAAGTTTTCATGTCAATACATCTTTCTATACTTCCAGGTCCGTTTTGGGGCTCTAAACAATGTTTTCTTGACTCAAACTGTAGGCGAAGTCAAATTTTGATGGCATAATGTGTATTTCTCGAAAAGACCTTTCCAATGAGTTATCACACGCTTAAAATAAAGATCGTATGCAAAATTTACGACCCAGGGAAGATGCACCTGTTGCTATGGGAAGGCGTTGAAGGATGTGGGAAAAATTCTCCATCATTTCGTCCATCATTTACGACCCATGGAAGTTTCGAGCAAAATTGTGCATCTTTCCTTCAAGGTACAAGTTAATTTTGATATTCTCGTATTTGAAGGTCAGATAGATGCATATTCCTTAGAAAAATGGTTGAATCTGCTAGAAGGTTATTTCTCTGCTCACAATATTTTCGGCAGGAAAAATATCACCTTCGCACTACTCAAGGCTGTCCCCCATATCAAACATTGGTGGGAAATTTACTAGGAGAAAATTTCCATAGAGGAATATAGAATATATGGGTCCGAGCGAACTTGGGATTTTTTTTTGGATGTGGTCAAGGAATAATACTACCTTGTTGATGACTGTGAAGACCAGTATATCAGATGGACCACATTGCAGAAAGAGACGATTCAAACAATACCAGATTTCACAAATGATTTCCATACCTCCTAGAGGCATCTAATTCTAAAATATTGTTGGGCTCTACATAGGTACATCCAAACCGAAATGGATTTCCTAAACATCTCAGCATTGGGAGCTACCTATCAATATGTTGTCAAAATCGAGAAGAAATTTAGGCACTAGAACAAATGGGAGTTCGGATATGAAAATCTACAAAAACCAAAGCATGGTAAAGACGACCCTAACCAACATCCTTATGAAAACAAATGCAAGAAACAAAAAAAGAATGGGAAAGGAAATATGAAGATTGATACTAGGAAATGGTGTGACTTCCACAAAATCCCCTAGCACAACACCGATGAATTTCACTTGAAACAATCATTGATGGTCGAGGTCAAAGACAAGGAGACAAAACCTGATTCAAAATCTGATCCAAAAAATATTGAAGATAGACATATCATGGGCACAGACCCTATTTCTAATGTCATGGCTGCAACAGTTCAACCAGAAGAACCAGTAGATCCTGAAGAGGGGGATCACCTCTTCCTTTCACAGATGTGGGTGAAGGGGACCCCATTGCATTTCATTTTTGATAGAGGTACCCAGAAGAACCTCATATTATATTAGGTTGTCAAATAGTTTGGGTTGTCGAAAACACCACACCTGTATCCATACAACATCGGTTAGCTTCACCAGGGACAAGATCTCTATGTTAGCTAGTAGTGTCGCCTGTCCTATGGCATCCATCCCTTCAAGGATGAGGTAGATTGTGATGTTCCCCTCTTGATGTTTTTGATGTTGTTTTGGGCCAACCATATATGTGAATATGTCATGTTGTTTATGAGTCTTGACCTTGTAGTGTCATTATTACTCTCGGGGGTAAGCTCTACAGAATACCAGAGGTAGTTCTGACTATTGTTCCACCAAAAAAATGTCGCAAGGTAATATATCATACTACAAAATTCCTCCTATTCACAGTCTGTCCAAAGGATGCACAGAAGGCCACTGCAACCACTACAACCTCAACACCTTCTATCCAGCAAAGGAAAATTGCAGAAGAGAAAGAAGATATTGTTTCTTCACCTACAATGGTTCCTACATAATACCCCATTAATCCCATAGACAATATGTTGGTGGAACATATTCAACCCTACCAGCAATAGGTTTGTAACAACCTTCCATAGAACAAGCAACACAACTTCTCCACCAAGGCACACATCTCACCAAGATTTAGATTCAAAAAATGCTTTCCTCTCTTCCTTGGGAACTCAACACAATGGAGACCATTTCTTCCTAAGGGGGGAGGATTGATCCAAGTGGATATTGGTGGCCATCCATCTATTCCAAATTCCAACTGGCTCTTCTTGAAAGTTTTCAGTTCAACACGTTTCTCTGTAATGGGGACATTTATTTGTAGTTGTGGGTTATGCACTTACGGGGTTATCCTGAATCCCTACACAACATCTAGGTGGACACTGGTGGCTGCCCACCTATTACAACTAGATTATTTTCAAAGTTTACATGTCAGTACATCTTTCTGTAATTCTAGGGCCATTTTGGGGCTCTAAAAACCGTTTTCTTGTCTTGCCACAGTCAAACTATTTATGGAGTTAGATCTTGATGGCATAATGCATATTTCTCGAAAATACCTTTATAACTGGCTATCACACACCTAAACCAGATATCGTATGCAAAAGTTACAACTCCCAGAAGTTAATGTACAAACTTACCCCAACGAGGCCCACATGAATTTTGGTGCTTCATCTCCTAGGGTTAGGTTTTTGGATGTCTAGGGTTTTGACATTCATGTTTATAATAAAAATGCCTTCAGAGCCTCATTGTAATCATCTTCTTGCGAATGAGTGTAGCCGTCACATCTATTCTCAGAGATAAATATTCCACCATTCTAACGAGTCTCGCACTCTATATTTTTATAGTCTCTGTACATTTCTTTCATTAATAGAAATCATGTATTGTTGTATTTCTCTATTTCTGGAATTTTTTATGTGTAGTTCATTGTAATATCTCTAATTTCCTTTCGTTCCAAAAATAATCTGGATCAATTGAAGACGTGTCATGGGAATTATTTGAGGAATGATTTCAGGAGAGGAACCTATATGATGAGTTCATTGAGTTCCATATTAATGAATTCAACGCTTTATGAAAGTGCACTAGTACAATACCTTAATATGAGGCTAGGTTTATGGAGCTTCTCAGATATGTGTCACATCTAAACACTAAGAAATGAAAGGTTAATAAAAAAATTTTTTGTCTCAACTTCAACATTCTTGCTAAGGTTAGGATATTGATGCCTTAGACTTTACACGATGCAATACAAAAGGATTTCATCGCTGAAGAAGAGTTGAACAGTGGGGGTCAGGATATGACTCCTTCTAGGTAGATAGGACAGACACCACATAGAGAATCATAGTAGAAGACACCTATTACACAGACTTATGGGCACCATGATTCCCCTAGAGGACCTGTATTTTCCACACCACGTAGACTGACGATGAATCAAAGGAATATGTATAGAGAACCACCACAGCAACGGTCGTGCCATCCTCAATAGAAACAATATCATAGATCTATTTTGTATAATAGATTGGGGACTCAGAACCCTAGACCATCATATTCGTCCTCTGAAACTAGGAGCACCGACCCTAATAATGGATGTCGGACTTGTGGGGAGAGAGACACACTATAAAAGAGATTGTCCTATTGAGAAGGCAAGATTTGTCAGATTAGTAGGATAAACAATAGTGGGAGATTAGGGCAAGGGCCATAGGATTCATGCAACAATGAATAAACGCCAGGCTGAGCATTAGTCTACAGTGCTCAAGACTTCAGGTATGATAGAAGATCAACAATTTAGTGTTTTGATAGATATAGGAGCTACTGAGATTTTTATAACTAGTGTTGTTCTTAAAAGAATTAAGGTGAAGGTAGTCGAACAAGATGATTTTAGATATGTGGAAACGGCATCTAGTGCCAAGCAAAACATTGGAGGGAAGTTTAAGGATTGTAAGATTAATTTGGCTGATTTCATCACAAGTGTAAACTTTTATGTCACCATCTTGGGATCCTACGACATTGTGATTGGAATGGATTGGTTAAAATTGCACAATGCGATACTTAACTGCAAGATGAAGAGATTAATATTAATTGATGATTTTGGACAAAGTAGAGTAATTGTAGGAAGAAACCGAGTATATCTAAGATTGATTTCTTCCCTACAATTACATAAAATCATGTGCAATGGATGTAAATTGTATGCCATTTTTGCGCTCAATGAAAAAGGTGACACATAAATATTGGAACAATTCCTAGTAGGATTGGAATTTGCTGATGTTTTCCCCGAAGAAATATCAGGTTTACCACCGAATAGGGAATTGGAATTTACTATAGATTTAAAACATGGAACAAAATCGATTGCTAGAACGCCTTATCAGATGTTGACACCTGAATTACAAGAGTTAAAGATGAAATTGAAGGAGTTATTAGATTTGGCACTTATACATCCAAGCGTATCGTCGTGGGATGTGCTAATAATTTTTGTAATAAAGAAGGATGGATCATGGAGGCTTTGTATTGACCATATTCAATTAAACAAAGCCATGATCAAGAACCAATATTCGTTAACGAGAATTGATGAGTTATTTTGATAAAATGAAGGGAGCGACTATTTTTTCAAAGATTTATTTGAGATCGGGATATCATCAGTTGTGAATTAAAGAGGAAGACATTCCTAAAACAACATTTAAGACAAGCTTCAAACAATATGAATTTACAATATTGTTGTTTGGATTGATGAATGCCCCGGGTGTATTCAAGAGTTTAATGAATAGGGTATTCCGTAAGTACTTGGATAATTTCATACTGGTATTTATTGACGATATATTTATTTACTCTATGACAAAAGAGGAGCACAAAGAACACCTTATATTAGTGTTTCAATGATTAAGGGAAAACAAGTTGTACAAAAAGTTATCGAAATGTTCTTTTTATTATACAAATATTCACTATTGTTGGAGTTACTTCACACACACCTAGGATTTATTTTTCCTAATGTTTTTCCTTGTTTATTAGTAATTATTAGTCATTATTGAGTCTCCTATGTTTTAGGAAGAATATTCCTCTAGGGAGAATATTCTCTTTAGTTTTCACTTTCGTTTAACTAGTTGAGTGGAGTCTAGATGCTGCATTGGTTTTGTCACCATGCAACATTGGGATCATCACCAACTAATGTGCATTATCCTTGGTACCATCACCATAATGGTGCATTACCAATGATTCCTTGATCTCCTACTCACTTCACTCTATTTCAGTCCGTTAACTAAAGACTGGTAGACTAGTTAACTTAGCTAGGTGGTAGTTCACTCTTATAACTACCTAAGAGACTATAATAGGTGGCAGTTCACTCCCGTAACTATTGGTGTGTGTCCATATCACTCTATGCCACCCATATGGCACAATGGATTCACCTCAACTTCACATTGGTTGAGTTATACAAAGTATATCATGTGTAAATGATTCATTATTCATTACGGTTAATGAGAATTATTCCATTCTTTCTCTCTTCCTTCTTCTTTCTCAATTTCTCTTTGGAAATGTGTGTGGTATTTTCTAGCTAGATATATTCTATGTAGGTTCAACACATTTACATGGTATCATAGACAACATACTTCTAATCAAAGCTACACCCAAAAAATTTTGCAGGTACCAAAGATTGAAGATAACAGAAAGATGGAATTCCCAAAAGAATCCATTCTTACACCTTACAATTACTTTTCATGGAAGGAGAGAATAAGAATTCATCTCTAAACTAGAGGATTGTATAGGTTAACCTTGAATATAAACACAGAACCGACATCATCCATAGAAAATGAAAGTATCTAAATCGAATGGATGAAGCATTCAGAACAATTTGCAGTCTCATCTCTCTTGATCTCCTTTTTCACATATGTTCCTGTAAAACCCCCAATGAAGCCTGCACCACCTTGGAAGGGATATTTGGAAAATAGGATGAGATAAGGGGACACATGCTTGAGGTGTAATTTCTCAAATTGGATCCAAAAATCTCCAACAATCTCCAAGATTTCTTTAAAAAATTCAAGGATTTACTGTCGCAGCTCAAAGATTGAGAGGTTGATAAATCTGAGGAGAAACAAATGGTTCTCACCATTCTCTCAAAAATTGGTCCTGAATTCTCTGTGTTTGTATCCACATTCCATTCATTCAAATTCTCCTTTGGAGCCACCTGGAAGATTCCTTCTCCTGAGGAATTTATCGAATCCCTGACACAAGAGCTAACCAAGCTCATCAACATCGGAAAACTCAAAGGCCCAAAGTTGCATGCACTTACTATGCAATATGTCAACCATCAATATAATAAATATAAATACAAAGACAAAAGGAAATCTCATGCAAATATGAAGAAGGAAATGTACTCAAAACCCTTCAACGATGCCTCCGGATCCAAAGGTGGAAAGGGAAGAAAAGGGGAGAAACACATATACTTCCATAAAGGATTCCATCCATAATCTGCATGCATATAGAAACAAATAGATCTAATGACTCAAATAATTCAAAAAAACAACCTTGGAGATCACATCCCTGAGGGTGCCAAGAAGAAGCTAGAAGATCAGAATCCCAAGAAAAGAAATTCTAGCCATGCCTTGATTACCATCAACTCCTCTCCCAATGCTTGGTTCGTAAATTCGGGAGCATCATATCACATCGCTACCACAAAATTAGTCTATTCTTCATTGGATGCAGGAAAAGGTTCTCTTATTTTGACAATGGGAAACTCTCTAGATGAGGTCACCGACAAAGGAAGGATTGAACCCACCAACAAAAGCTTCGAGAATGTGCCAGACGTTCCAAAACTTTCTGTCAATCTTCTCTGCATGTATAAGAGGAATAATTCCGGCACCGGAAATAAATTCATATTCACACCAAATGCAACAGACATCTATGACATGCAAACCAATTCCAGGGTTGCTGCCGTTGAGATAAATCATCTATCTAGATTGTATACATTTTTTGAATTTATTTAACCAGATTATACTTTATTTCTTACCCATGCTGATGAAAGTAGTAGGATATGGAACGAAAGGTTTGGGCATTTGAATTTCATATATATGCAACATATTATCAAGAAAAGATTGGTTGATGGTCTACTAGACATCCATTTCTCGAAAGGAAATTGTGAGGGATGTGTTCTTGGAAAACACCATCAAGAGAAATTCGACAAAGAAAAGACTTAGAGAGCTTCTGCTAATTTAGATATGATCCATAGTGACCTCATGGGTCCTTTTTCTCATCCATCAATGAACAAAGCGAGGTTTTTTCTCATTTTTGTTGATGATTTCTCACGTTTCACATGGATTTACTTTCTCGAGAAAAAAATCGAGTTATTTCAACACCTTACAGATTTCAAAGCCTCGGTTGAGACATAGTCAGGAAATAAAATCAAATTCCTCTGAACTGATAATGGGGGAGAGTATGTTAATCATGAGATCTAGAATCTTTGTCATGAGGCAAGGTGATCCAGGATATTTTCATCGAAGTGACCTATAAATAATTTCATTAAATGAGCATAAATTAAAGTACACCATTAAATAAGGAAAATATCAATAATGAAGAGACATAAGCATCAAATATGAACACAAAAAACTTGATAACAGAGTTCGTCCCTAGTGGACTACGTCTATGGGTCCTACTCTCAAATGGGTAGGCCTTTTTATTAACTCAACAAAATAATTTTGAAAAATACATAGGTATACCTCATTCTGAAATCAAGCTGCCAAATTTTTGCTCAGATCCAAAAATAGACAACACCACTAAATTTGTGGCATCGAATTACCCAAAAATGATTTTCTTCGCGCTTCAATCCAACTCTGGCACTCCCAGGACTAAGAGAAACCCAGTCTCGATTTTTGTGCCCTACAACATGCAATAAATGATAAGAAATGTGTCTCGAAAAACATGTCGGTATGTACCCTCATGCGCCTCCCCTTCCAGTACTAGGCAGATTCACCTTTAAAAAAAAAAAAATGGCTTTGTAATCAACGAAAGTCGTTGGACATTTGGTTAGCAAAGCAAGTGTTAAGACATTGATTGAGGGGGAGGTCCTAGGGTCAAGCCCGCGGGCCTCCCCTTTTGGCTTGTCGATTTTAACATAT
>ML781984.1:619216-664550 GCA_009831015.1 Picea engelmannii
CGCAAGATCCCATCATATCGGGATTCGACAATTGACGAGGCAAGAGGTTTGCGCTCATTGAAATCCCGAGTCGCGATATCCCGATATCCGAAAGGGTTGACCGTTGACCATCGGGGTTCGGGGATTTGATTTGCACGAGAACGCGCACGCAGGGTTCGCGATAGTGCGAACGCCGAATTCTCGATAAGCGAAGGGCAGATGGCATGAAGTATACTGTGGGTAACTCCCGAGGGGAGTTGGAAGAGTCCTTTGACTCTTCGGGCCGAGAATTAGAGAAGGTCCTGGCGAGAGCAGGGTCCGACCGTGAGGGTCACGACTGATGCGTCACATGGGATATTGTTGGTGATCCAACCGATACTAGGAGGACTCTATCTAATTTCTAGGAGCCTCTTATTTCACTCAATGCCACTGAACCATTTCCCTCTATGAATATTTTCTTGGTTCAGTCTTCAGGTCCATAGTCTTATGGTGAGGCTGCTAGGAATCCCTTTTGGGGATCCGTCATGCAGGAGGAGTACAACTCCATCCTCAAGAAATAAACTTGGGATCTGGTTCCCCTTCGTTATGGAAGGAAACTTGTCATATCCAGATGGGTCTACAGAACCAAGACCCAAAGCCAGGCTTGTTTCCAAAGGATTTCAGCAGGTGTATGGAATTGACTATGATGATACCTTCGCTCTAGTAGTGAATATGGATTCCATATGTTTGGTACTTTCCATTGCGGTGGCCAAGGGTTGGGAAGTACATCAGATGGATGTGAAGAATGCATTTATTCATGGTGATCTCTCTGAGGAGATCTATATGGAGCAACCCCAAGGATTTATGTAGTATTCATATTTGTTTTGTCAACTAAAGAAGTCTTTTTATGGCCTCAAGTAGACTTTGAGGGCATGGTATGCCAAGATGGACTCCTACCTTCTATCACAGAAATTTGTACGTTGTAAATCAGACCCAAATGTCTACATGCTCAGGACGAATGATTCACTTATACTCTTAGTTCTGTATGTTTATGATTTGTTGATCACTGATTGCTCAACTTCAGTGATTGTTGCATTCAAGAGGATTCTACATGATAGGTTTTTGATGATGGACATGGGTCCGCTACACTTCTTTCTTGGACTCGAGATCAGTCAACATGCATCAAGAATCAAACTGTCTCAGGCCAAGTATGCTCGAGATCTCCTTGAGAGATTTCACATGGAATACTGCATGTCTTCTCTAGATCCTTTCCTATCAAGATTCAAAATTGAGGATGGTAGGGAAACTCCACTGGTTGACAACACACTATACAGACAACTAGTGGGGATCTTGTTGTATCTCACACACTCCATACTAGACCTCTCCTATGCAGTTGGCACAGTTTCTGGTTCATGCAGGAGATGCATAAGCTACATTGGAAGGCTTCAAAGCGTATCCTTCAATACGTACAAGGCACCATCACCTTTGGGATTCATTATGCATCATACTCTACATTGGATCTCATTGGGTTTACTGATAGCACTGATCGCAAGTCCACATCCGGTTACTCACTCAGTATTGATTCTAGGCCTATATATTGGTCGAGCAAGAAGAAAGATACCATTTCTCTATCTGCAGTTGAGGCATAGTATAGAGGGATAGTTAACATAAACATTTAGGCTATGTGGCTACAACATTTTCTCACTGAGTTGGAAATTCAGTTTCATCGGTTGATCGTCATCTGGTGTGACAACCAGAGCACTTTCAAGTTCTATAGGTTCTATTTCAGAGGTAGCGGATGAAGAACATCGATGTCCACATGAAATACATCTGGGACTTAGTACACAAGGGGATCATCGACCCATATTTTTTTTCTATAGCAGAACATATGACAAACATCTTAACCAAGACCTTCATCGAGAAAAAGTTCCATTCTCTGCAAAGTCGTCTTGGAGTGAAGGACACAGTTTCCTAGCAACTGTAGTTTTTATTTTTACATACATTGTACCTTGAGGGAGGGTTTTCTCATGCGGTTTTCCCTCTTTCCTCACTTTATTTCAGTGTATCTTTTGTAATTGGGTACCTAACATGGCCTCGTTGCCCGGACCCATTCTTTATTTTCACCATAGTGATGTTCAGGGGGGGGTGTTGGAGTTACTTCACACACACCTAGGATTTTTTTTTCCTAAGGTTTTTTACTTGTTTATTAGTCATTATTGGTCATTATCCGGTCTCCTATATTTTAGGAAGAATATTATTCTAGGGAGAATATTCTCTTCATTTTTCACTTCAGTTTGACTAATTGAGTGGAGTCTAGATGCTCCATTAGTTTTGTCACCATGAAACATTGGGATCATCACCAGCTAATGTGCATTAGCCTTGGTATCCTCACCATGCTATAGAATTACCCATTATTCCCTTATATCCTCCTCACTTAACTTTGTTTCAGACAGTTAACTAAAGACTGGTAGACTAGTTAACTCAGCTAGGTTGCAGTTCACTCCCGTAACTTCTTGAAAGACTAGACTAGGTGGCAGTTCACTCCTGTAATTGATGGTGTGTGTCCAAATCACTCTAGACCACCACTATGGCTCATTGGATTCACCTCCAGTGTGCATTGGTTGATTTATACAGAGTATATCATGTGTAAATTATTCATTATTCATTATGGTTAATAAGAATTCTTCCATTCTTTCTCTCTTGCTTCGTCTTTCTCAATTTCTCTCTGCAAATGTGTGTGGTATTTTCTAGATAGATCTATTATGTGCAGGTTCAACATATTTACAACTATTTGGGACACATTATTTCTAGAGAAGGCATCGTTGTGGATCCAACGAAGGTAGAGGCTATTATGGAATGGCCAGCACTGACCAAAGTGCAAGAGGTTTATATTTCTATGGGTTTAGAAGGTTACTATTGACACTTTGTCGAAGGATTTTCCAATATAGAAAATCCAGTTACGGAACTTCAAAATAAGAACAAGAAATTTTTGTGGTCAGAGAAGTGCACGGGAGCATTTCAAAAGATTAACGAACTATTGACAATGAAACCAATACTAAAGGTTCCAGATATGGACAAAGAATTCTTGGTAGGCACTGACGCATCCAAGGAAGGTTTGGATGGATTATTAATGCAAGAAGGACGAGTTATCACATATATATCAAGGAAAATAATAAAGAATGAAGAGAATTATGCAACTCATGATTTGGAATTATTAGTGATTGTTTATTCCTTACGAGTTTGGAGACATTACCTTATTGGATGAAAATTCAAGTTAAAAACTGGTCATAGTGGATTACAACACATTTTTACTCAGAGTGACTTGAACGCACGACAAAGACATTGGTCATAACTTTTAAGTGAATACAATTTTGAAATCACATATATTAAAGGAACAATTAACAAAGTATCTGATGCATTGAGTTGAAGACCTTGCATTTTCTCAGTAATAAGGAAGTAAAATACAATATCAAACAAGATACCATGATTATACCTAGATATGAGGGATATTCTTTGGGTAGTGATGGAATACTAAGATACAATGGAAGAATTTTTATACCACCAAATGATGAATTGAGGAATTTTATTTTGAATGAGGCTCATCAAGTGATTTATATGGCTCACCCTGGAGTCACAAAGATGAAGGAAGTTATTAAACCACTATTCTTCTGGAAGGGAATGAAAACATATATATTTAATTATGTGGCAAGACGTCTAGAATTTTAGTAGGTGAAGGATGAACACAGACATCCAATGAGATTATTACAATTGCATGTGATTCCTAAATCGAAATGGGAATTTATATTGATGGATTTTATTGTTGGATTTACATTGACAGAAATAAGACATGATTATATTTTTGTAGTCATTGACAATTTGAAGAAGAGTGCACATTTTATCCCAGTTTGTATGATGTATCAAGTACTAGACATAGCTATAATTTTTGTTAGAGAAATTGTAAGATTGCATGGTGTACCAAGGAAGATAATATCTGATAGAGGATTGGTATTCACTGGACATTTTTGGACTAATTTCCAAGAGGCTTTGGGAACACAATTGAATTTTAGTTTATCATATCACCTCAAAACAGATGGAAAAAATGAAAGAATGAATCAAATTCTAGAAGATATGCTTCAAATGCATGTGATGCATCAATAGAAACGATGGGAATAATTTTTAACTTTGGTAGAATTTGCGTACAACAACAGTTCTCATAGTAAAATAAAGATGACACCTTTTGAGTTTCTATATGGACGACCGTGTAGGACACGTTTGAGTTGGGATAGACTAGAGGATAGGGTCCTAGTGGGACCAGACGTGATCCAAGAAATTGAATATCATATTCAATTCTATAAGGCAAAGGATTATATAAGTGCAAGATCGAAAAAAGAGTTAGGTGGATGCACATCGTATAGATCGTAGTTATGAGGTTGGTGATAAAGTATTTTTGTGGGTGAAGCTGCATAAGAGTTTGATCAAGTTTTGAAAGGGTTCTAAACTCTCTCCATGGTTTGTGGGATATTTCGAGGTTGTATAAAAGAAAGGACATATGGCTTACCAACTAGCCTTACCTGATTCTTTGAGACATATGCATGATGTCTTCCATGTTTTATTTTTACGACATTATATTTCAGATCTATCACATGTTATTGACTTGAGTTCATTACAGGTATTGGACAAGGGGACTCTCATAGAAGAGACAATATGCATATTGTACCATCGCACTCGACAACTACTGGATCGAATAGTTGATCAGTTCAAGTTCTAGTGGGACAGTTATAGTCCACATTCTGCTACTTGGGAGGACACATATGAGATGCATCAACAATTTCCTTATTTATTTTGATAGATGGATATATAGATTAGTATCAATTATGGTTATTGCTTTCATTGTTAGATAGTACAAACTTCAAAACGAATTTTAAAACAAGAGGGGGTGTATGTAACATCCAGTTCCATTGATCACATTTATACATTGACGTATTCTTTGAGAACACTTGTCAGCAAGTGATCGGGTTTAAAACATGGTACATTATGATCATCAGTTTGTCTTATATGTTTATGTTATGCTTGATTATTGAAATTGATATGTTATTATATTGATGATTAGCATTGACAGGTATTATGATAATGTTTCCTGAGTGTGAAGGAAATGTGGTAGGACAAGGATGTTGATGGCATCAAAAAACTAACTTGGACTCTAGATTGAGTCAGGGAGTGGATTGTTACTTTGATTATGAGTACTTGTTTTATTTAAGCATGTATCATGATAATGATTCAGTTATGGATTTCATGTATATGAGTACTTATCTTATCTTTGTCACAAGATGCAAGCATGATGATGTTTGATAATCCGACTCATAGATGGAGTAAATGGGCTATACACATATAGCCTATGGATGAAGGAGATGTGTGGCAACGTCCCTAGCATAGCCTACTATCAATTTCGTCATGACCTGAATTGAAGGTTAACAAATAACTTGTTCTGATAGGTTCATGATGTTGTGAGGGAATACTGAGACATTCTCTCATGAACATTTATGAGAAGTGCACAATAAGGTAGATTCCTTATTCCCCAGTAATCCCTTTGTCTCACACAAGGTCAAAAAGTGAAGTACTGACTCCAAGTGTCAGATGACTTCCAAACTAGTCAAAGGTGAGTGACACCCTTGGAGCATGGTGGTGCATCTTAAAGGGCACATTACATGATTAAATTGTGAGTCATTAGAAATCTAGAAGACCCTAGAAGATAAAATGAATACTTAGACCTGTTAGAGATTCAAAACAATTAGTTAGAGCTGATCGAAAAGAGAAATTAATTTATATAACCTTATGTTAAATTTGAAAGAAAACATACTATTATCGAAGTTTGTTTGTTATTCTTAATAAAATTCTAGAAATGGTAAGAAAGGGGTTCAAGGGATATTAGACTAATTAAAATCCAGCGAGAGGAGAATAATTTAAGACATGTGCACAATATGTGCACAAAATTAATAAAAGAAATTTAAATTAAAAGAAATTAACTCATGAGAGAATGGGTAGTCAACATGGAGTTAGAATCCTAAGTCAATCTAGACTCAAAATCCTAATTAGAAGACGAGTCCTAATCAACCTCTTGTAAATTAGTTTGGAGACAGAATAAAACAGAAATTGGGGAGCTAAGAGACAACTAGGAGAAAATTTAGGAACCAATTGAGGAGTGTGAGGGAAAATGCATAATTATTTAAATAAAAAGAGATTAAACATGCTCAACTTGGGGAAAGTGTGACATATGTTCGGGTGAATAATCTTAATTTTAATTATTAAAAATTAGTTAATATTGCATGAGAAGACAAGTGTCAAACCAAATATTTTTATAAAAGAAAGCTGAGGAAGAAGGAGAGGTACCCTATTGTTGGATGAATGAAATGATTTTGAAATTTCTATTGACTAAGTTTACTTGTGTGAGTTGGGCTTCAAGCTTGGGAAAGAGGTGGAAGCCTCTCCTTGCGAGAGCAGGCTTGAGCTAGTTGTATCTGATTTTTCTGTGTGTGACCTGTTTGCGGCTGAAAGGGCTAAGGGGGGAGAAGATTACCCCTGGTTTTGGCTAGGAGGTATCGATGAATTTGTCTCGATTAACAGGAAAAGGGACAAGCATTGCACAAGCTTTGTTTATGGATTGAAGATCGTCATCATTATTATTCAACATTGGTTATGGTATTAAATGTTTATTTATTGTATTTTTAAATTAAAATATCTCAATTAGAAAATGTTAGTTTTGGATATTAGATTCTTTTGTTCATATACATTAAATTCGTATGATTGTTGTCATTGTTATGAATATAATTGGTTCTGAAATTTTAGTCTTTTGTGGCCCTTTTATATTCAATGAATTCCAAATATAATTTGTTTCCTTATAAGAAAATAAATAGGATCACTAACGGGAGTAATCTAAATATAATAATTCTACTTGTCATATATAATCCTAGTCTTACTATTGTTGAAAATAAATGTACCAAGCTTCTTGTAAATGATAGATTAAATTCTATATAAAAACGTACAACATATACTTCCGAGAATTGATTGTGTTAGTATGAGAAAATCAACTTAATTATCAAGTAGTTATCTGTTATGTTGCATGGAGGATTATGATTATGTATTCACTGAAAATTTTGTACAGTCTCCCTTCTCTTTAAAATTTAATATTACCTTTACATGCCCTTAGATCCGAATTTTGGTGGAATACTCTAGTTTTTTTATACTTCATTTTCTTAACATTGGGTTTTTGTGCAATGAACATTTGTATATGGACTGAGAGCTCTTGGGTAGTAAAATCACAAATTCCTAGAATATTTTCTTTGGTAGATAGATCACACTCAAATTTTAAATTGTAGGGTTTATTGGTTGCATATGGAATTTTTTAAGCTCGTTTTGGAGGCTTATGTTTACCACATTCTGTGCGGTGAATGTTCGCATTGTCGTTTCCATATACTTGATATCTATCTGAACCTTGGGTGACTAAGTTGACAACATTAGTATCGTTGGCAATGGAAAATATTGTGTGAGGTCTCATTGTTTCCTAAGTTGATAGTGTTAGTATCGTTGGCAACATTAACCTTGTGTGAGATCGCATTGTTCCTAATTCGATAGCGTTAGTATCATTTGCAACCGTAAATTCTATACCTTGTTTTCTTGAGATGTCAGCGTTAATATCATTGGAAACAATTATTTCGGTGTGTGTTAATGTATTGTTTATTGGTTTTTAGCGTTAATAACTTTCTGCTATCATTTACTCCTCGTTAATATCATTATGGCATTAATGATTTTGGTGGGGAATATCGCATAGTTTATTAGTTTCTAGAATTGTTACCTTTGTGGTATCATCATTCCTTGTTAATATCATTACGGCGTCAATGATTTCTATGTGTGATATCGTATTTTTATTCATTATCAGCGTTCATAGTTTATTCGTTACTGACTACCAGTCAGAGGAATTTGTATAGAGGACCACTGCAACAACAGTAGCATAGATATGTTTCATAGAACATATCGGGGACTCATAACCCTATACCAGCATATTCTTCATTTGGAACTAGATCTAGTGTTGTGCTTAAAATAATTAAGGTGAAGGTAGTTGAACAAGATGACTTTAGATATGTGGAAATGGCATCTGGTGCCAAGCAAAATGTTGGAGGGAAGGTTAACGATTGTAACATTAATTTTGGTGATTTCGTCACAAGTGTAAGTCTTTATGTCACCATCTTGGGATTCTACGACATTGTGATTGGAATGGATTGGTTAGAATCGCACGACATGATACTTAACTGCAAGATGAAGATATTAAGATTAATTGATGATTTTGGATAGAGTAGAGTAATTGTGGGAAGAAACCAAGGAGTATCGCTAAGATTGATTTCTTGCCTACAATTACACAAAATCATTCGCAAGGGATGTAAGTTGTATGCCATTTTATCGCTTAATGAAAAAGGTGATGCAGAAAGATTGGAAGAATTCCCAGTTGTATTGGAATTTTCTGATGTTTTTCCCAAAGAACCATTGGGTTTACCACCGAATAAATTATTGGAATTTACTATAGATTTAAAACCTGGAACATAACCGATTTGTAGAATGCCTTATCAGATGTTGACACCTGAATTAAAAGAGTTAAAGATGCAATTGAAGGAGTTATTGGATTTGGGACTTATATGCCCAAGCGTATCGTCTTGGGGTGCTCCAGTAATTTTTGTAAGAAACAAGGATGGATCGTGGATGATTTTTATTTACCATCATCAATTAAACAAATCCACTATCAAGAATCACTATTCGTTACCGAGAATTGATGAATTATTTGATCAAATCAAGGGAGTGATGGTGTTTTCAAAGATTGATTTCAATTCAGGATATCATCAATTTTGAATTAAAGAGGAAGACATTCTAAAACAACATTTAAGAAAAGATTCAGACATTATGAATTTATGGTATTACCGTATGGATTGATGAATGCCCCAGGTGTATTCATGAGTTTAATGAATGGGGTATTTCAGAAGTACTTGGACAAGTTTGTACATGTTTTTTATTGATGATATATTGATTTACTCTCAGACAAGAGAGGAGCACAATGAACACCTCAAATTAGTGTTGCAATGCTGAAGGGAAAACAAGTTGTACACAAAGTTATTGAAATGCTTTTTTAATCAAACAAAGATTCACTCTTTGGGACACATTATTTCTGGAGAAGGCATCATTGTAGATCCTGCTAAGGTAGAGGATATTATGGAATGGATAGCACTGACAAACATGCAAGAGGTTCATATTTGTATGGCTTTAGCAAGTTACTATCGATGCTTTGTCGAAGGATTTTCCAAGATAGCAAATCCAATTACGGAACTGCAAAATAAGAATAATATTTTTTTGTAGTAAGAGAAGTGCACGGGAGCATTGCAAAAGATTAAAGAACATTTGATAATGACACCAATACTGAAGGTTCCATATATGGAAAAAGAATTCTTGGTATGCACTGATGCGTCCAAGGAAGGGTCGGGGGGAGTATTAATGCAAGAAGGATGAGTAATCACATATATATCAAGGAAACTAGTAAGGTATGAAGATAATTACGTAATGAACGATTTGGAATTATTAGCGATTGTTTATTCCTTACGAGTCTGGAGACATTACCTTATTGGACGAAAATTTGAGTTAAAAACTAATCATAGTGGATTGCAACACATTTTTAATCAAAGTGACTTGAACGCATGACAAAGACGTTGGTAATAACTTTTAAGTGAATAAAAATTTGGAATAATGTATATTAAAGGAACAATTAACATAGTATCTGATGCATTGAGTCAGAGACCTCACATTTTCTCAGTAATACCACTAAAAATGAATCTTCGAGAAAAAAATTTAGCATTACAGATTGATGACGACTAGTACAAGGAAGTAAAATACAACATCGAAAAAGATACCATGATGATACCTAGATACGAGGGAAATTCTTTGGATTGTGATGGACTACTAAGATACAATGAAAGAATTTATATGCCACCAAATGACGAATTGAGGAATTTTATTTTGACTGAGGCTCATTGAGCGGTGTATATGGCTCACCCTGGAGTCACAAAGATGAATGAAGATATTAAACCACTATTCTTCTAGAAGGGAATGAGAACAAATATAGTTAACTATGTGGCAAGATGTCTAGAATTTTAGTAGGTGAAGGTTGAACACAAACATCCAACAAGATTATTATAGTTGCATGTGATTCTTAAATCGAAATGGGAAGTTATATCGATAGATTTTGTTGTTGGATTTCCATTGACGGAAAGGAGACATGATTCTATTTTTTTAGTCGTCAACACTTTGATGAAGAGTGCACATTTTATCCCAGTTCGTACAATGTATCAAGCACTAGACATAGCTATAATTTTTGTTAGCAAAATTGCAATATTGCATGGTATACCAAGGAAGATAATATCTGATAGAGGATCGGTATTCGCTGGAGGTTTTTGGACTAGTTTCCAAGAGGCTTTGGGAATGCAATTGAATTTTTGTATAGCATATCGCCTCGAAATAGATGGACAAACTGAAAGAATGAATCAAATTCTAGAATATATTCTTCGAATGTATGTGATGGATCAATAGAAACGATGGGAATAATTTTTACCTTTCGTATAATTTGTGTATAAAAACAGTTGTCAGAGTACGATAAACATGGCACATTTTGAGTTTCTATATGGACGACCATGGCACCTTTTGAGTTTCTATATGGACGACCATGTAGGACACCTTTGAGTTGGGATAGACTAGAGGTTAGGGTCCTAGTGGGACCAGAATTGATCCAAGAAATGGAATATCAAATGCAATCCATACGGCAAAGGATTAGATAAGCGCAAGGCCAACAAAAGAGTTATGTGGATGCACATCGTATAGACCGCAGTTACGAGGTTGGTGATAAAGTATTCTTGTGGGTGAAGCCACATAAGAGTTCGATAAAGTTTTGAAAGGTTTCTAAACTCTCTCCATGGTTTGTGGGACCTTTAGAGGTTGTAGAAACGAAAGAACCCAAGCATTACTGACTAGCCTTACTTGATTCTTTGAGGCGTATGCATGATGTGTTACATTTTTCAGTTTTATGTCATTATATTTCAGACCCGTTACATTTTATTGACTTGAGTTCATTACAGGTATTGGACAAGGGTGATCTCATAGCGGATCCAATATGCATATTGTACCATCGCACTCGACAACTACGATATTGAATAGTTGATCAGGTCAAGGTCCAGTGGGAGAGTTATAGTCCACATTCTTCTACCTGGGAGGACGCATATGAGATGCGTCAACAGTTTCCTTATTTATTTTGATAGATGGATATATAGATTAGTATCAATTATGGTTATTGCTTTCATTGTTAGATAGTACAAACTTCAGGATGAATTTTAAAACATGAAGGGGGTGTATGTAACATCCAGTTCCACTGATCACATTTATACATTGACTTATTCTTTGAGGACACTTGCAAGCAAGTGATCCGGTTTAAAACATGGTACATTATGATCATCAGTTTGGCCTATATGTTTATGTTATGCTTGAGTATTGAAATTTATATGTTATTATATTGATGATTAGCATTGACATGTATTATGATGAGGTTTCCTAAGTGTGTAGGAAACATGGTAGGACAAGGATGTTGATGGCATAAAAAATATACCTTGGACTCTGGATTGAATCATGGAGTGGATTGTTACTTTGATTATGAGTACTTGTTTTATTTACGCATGTGTTATGATGACAATTTAGTAATGTATTTCATGTATATGAGTACTTATGTTATCTTTTTCATAGGATGCAAGCATGATCACGCTTGATAATCCAACTCACATATGGAGTAAAGGGGTCATACAAGGATATCCTATGGATGAGGGAGAGGTGTGGCATCATCCCTGACATAGCCTACTAGCACTCTCACTGTGACTTGAAATGAAGGTTAACAACTACCTTGTTCTAAGAGGTTCACATGTTGTGAGGGAAGATTGATACATTCTCTCACGAAGATTTTTGAGGAGTACACAATAAGGTAGATTCATTATTCCTCAGTAATCCCTTAGTCTCACACAAGGACGACAAGTGAAGTATTGACTCCAAGTGTCATACGACTTCCAAACTAGTCAAAGGTGAGTGGCACTCTTGGAGCATGGTGGTGCGTCTTGAAGGGAACATCACATGATTAAATTGTGAGTCATTAAAAATATAGAAGACCCTAGAAGATAAAATGAATACTTAGACCTTTTCTTAACATTTTCTTAACATTGGGTTTTTGTGCAATGAATATTTTTATATGGACTAAAAGCTCTTGGGTAGTAAAATTGTAAATTCCTAGAATATTTTCATTGGTAGATAGATCATACTCAAATTTTAAATTGTAGGGTTTATTGGTTGCATATGGAAATTTCTAAGCTTGATCTGGAGGCTTATGTTGACCATAGTCTGTGTGGTGAATGTCCTCGTTGTCGTTTCCATATGCTTGATATCTATCTAAACCTTGGGTGACTAGGTTGACAACATTAGTATCGTTGGCAACGGAAAATCCTCAAGGACATTAGGTGTTGGTTACTATTCTCTATTGAATATACCTCTTTTATATGCTGTGCGATCTCTTGTGATAATAATTGATTCTTCCTTCCTCTAATGCTCTATCTATATGCTCTTATAATTAAGAGCATGTATTAATAGTGGAAAACTACCGTTGAAATGTTCTGAATAGTTTTACAACACGACATAATTAGTACATATATGCAAGCCTAGTGATTTTATTTAATTCTTACTAATTGCCTTTACGATGGATATTTTCTTCATGTATTGGAGATAATTGACTTCTGTTAATAAATAAAATCTTATGTGCATGACTATAGAATTGTTGGCCTTCTTTTATTGCATATGAAATTTGTCTACGAAAAAGAAAAGTGTATTCTAGATCATATATAAATATTAAAGTAAGTACATGGCTTAGTATTAATTAAAATGTAAGGTAATTCTTCCTACAATTTTCTTGTGTGTTAAGGAATGACATTGAGTTCAACCTTATCTATTCCTTGTTAAGAAAAAATGTATTAATATTAGATTTTATTATGGATAAATTTATGAACTATATTAATCTTTCAAATAAAATAATTATATATGATTGTGTATCCAGTATTCTTGAGGTTTGCGCAATATTGCACAAACCCAAATAAGATATTTATATGTTTAATTGCTAGAAAGATGTTTAATTTATTTTAGTTTACTTTATTAATAGGAACCATAAAAATTGGTTGAATTGTGTTTTTAAAGTTCATGTTAAAATTATTTATATATTATGAGTTAAGATGATAAAGTTATCTTATGATCACTCTAACTAATGATTACATTATTTTTTTACTGCTCTTGTTGATCTATAAAAGAGGTTCGTTACAAAGGGAAACCCAACATGCAATTTCATACTCCTTGCACGTTGTCCCGTTCATCTTTTTTGACACACCATCTTCTTGTGGTGTTCCTAGAACTATTTTTTCTTTACGAATCCCATGGCATGAACAATAATTATCAAATTTATTGATGCATGATTCACCTTCATTGTCTTATCTGAGACACTTCAACATATTTCTTGTCTCATTATCAACTAAATCTTTCCATATTTTAAAAGTATAAAAAACATCATATTTTTGTCGAATGCAGTAAACCCACGCTTTTCTAGTTGCATCATCAATAAAAGTAACATAATAATGAGATCCACCAAGAGATGATACATGATCTAGTCCCCATACATTTGTACACACAAGATCCAATTTTTCACTCTTCTTTTATTTTCCGACTCTAAGAAATATGACTCTCTTTTTCTTTCCATAAACACAGTGCTCACAGAAATCCAAATCAACTTGTTTAAGATCTGGCAACAAATTCCTTTTGTGAAGTATCTGCATCCCCTTCTCACTCATGTGTCCAAGCCTATGATTCCATAGTGTTGTATCCAATCTTGTAGAAGCTAAAGAGATAGAATATTCAACATTAACATTACATAAATACAATGTACCTACCTTCTCTCCTTTTTCCATTACCAGTGATCCTTTAGACACCTTCCACGCCTTATCTGTAAATATAGATATACATCCTTCACTTTCCAAATTCCATGTTGAGATTAGATTTATTCTTAGATCTGGTATATGTATCACCTCTTTCAATAGTCATTGACTTCCATTCTTTTTCTTTATTTTTACCTTACCCATTTCAACAATCTGGCATGGTTCATCATCACCCAAATAAACCTGTCCAAAATCACCTTAAACATAATATTGAAAATATTTCCTATGGGGTGTGGCATGAAATTAAGCCCCTGAATCTACTACTCAAGACTTAGTACTATTATCTAAAGAAAGAATCAAGACATCTTATAACACATCACCTGTTACATTTGCTTCCTGATTTTTCTCCTCTTGTCCATCTCTTTGTTTCTTTGGAGCTCTACAGTATTTATTCAGATGTCCTTTCTTCCCACAATTATATCACTATATCTCTCCTAGTATGGATTTGGATCTGCCATTCGTAGAATTCCCATAGTTCCCTAAGCCCTTTTCTCTATCCTTTTGTCTTCCCCTATTCTCTACGGTCAACACATTACCTGATGTCTCACCTGTGATTTTCTGTTGCATTTCCTCGCTAAGGATGACACCAACAACATCATCAAATTTCATAGTGTTTGAACTAGAGACAAAGTTACTTACATCCATGACCAATTCCTTCCATATTTCCAACGATGAGCATAATATTATAAGAGCCCTAACCTCATCATGTAATATTCCAGATATAAAAAGTATGCAGAACAAAAATAAATAGCTAGAAATGGTAGATGAGCAACAATATAACCAGAACAACACCACAATAATACCAAAATGATACCAGAATAACACCAGAAAGAGCACTTTGATTACTGAGAGCTTTGTTCACTTGCCTATTCAAGGGGGAAACCTCTAGCAGAGCAGATATCTATTACAATAATATCCAAGACAAAACTTCTCATACTCTCAACTCCTATTTATACTAAATATGTCTATCAAAAGAACCATCTAGAGGAAGATCCTTCTAGAAGTGGAAGCTTTTATTAGGTCTTATTACATTGGACTTATTCTTCCTTATTTCTAGGCCTTATTAATATTGACCTTTATTACATGGAAATATATTATTCTACCTACATGAGGGGTTAGGTCCCTAACATGCCCTCCCCCTTAAAAAAATCCTTGTACTCAAGGGTTGAGATGGGGAAATTGTTGCAGAATGGTAGTTGTTTCCCAAGTGACATTTGTTGGATTTGTATCTTTCCACTAGAATAACACTTCCTTGATGGTTCGTTGACATAGACGATGCTCACGATGGTCAAAAACTGCTTGTGGTTGTATCCAAATGGAGCCTTCTTCCTCCAACTTGGGAAGGGTGGTTTGGGTTTGCAACTTAGTTCCAATCACCTTCTTTAAGCAGGAAACATGAAAAATAGGATGGAGCTTAGAATGACTGGGAAATGCTAACTGATAGGCCACCTGTCCCACACGCTTGAGAACCGTATAAGGACCATAAAATTTGGGCGCCAGTTTCTAAAAATGGTTAGCCTTGAGGGAATTTTGCTTGTAAGGTTGCAGTCAAAGAAACACCTGATCCCCTTCTACAAATTGACATTTAGAGAGACCTTGATCTACTTGTTGCTTTATGCGATTCTAGGCCATGACCAAATTCTCTTTGAGGGTATGGAGAATATATTCTCTAACTATAAGTGTTTGGTCAACTACCTAGACCTTCGAGACACCTGGAAAATATGAGAGAGTTGAAGGTGGATTTTTTTCATATACTGCTTCAAAATGAGTCATGTGGGTAGTTGTATGGTACGAAGTGTTGTACCACCATTAAACTAGTGGTAATCATTGAGCCCATTGATGTTTCCTTTCTTGTGTAAAAAACCTCAAATATGTTTCCAAACATTTGTTAACTTCAGTTTGGCCATCAGTTTGGGGATGATAAGTTGTCATGAGATGAAATTGGGTGCCTTGTATCTTGAACAGTTATTGCCAAAAATTGATGGTGAAAGTTGGGTCGCAATAAAAAACAATAGAATGTGGCATGCCATGAAGCTTGAAGACCTGATACTTGTAAAGTTCACCCATAGTGGATGATGTAAATGGGTGTTGAAGAGCACATAAATGAGCATACTTGGAAAGATGATCAAATACCACCATATTGACTGATTTATTTCCCGATTTAGGTAAGCCTACAATAAAATCCATAGAGATATCCCACCAAATAGTAGGTGGAATCAGAAGCGGTTGTAGTGTGCCCAGAGATTTGACTATTTATCCCTTGTTCCATTGACACACATCACATTCAACCACAAAATTACAAATGTCCCATTTCATACCATCCCAGAAAAAAGAAATTTTGACCATGTCATAGGTTTTGGTAAACTCAGAGTGCCTAACTGTGGGTGTAGCATAAAAGCTAAGAAAGTACCGTGGATTTAAGTTTTGACTGTTTACTTAAATACAAACGTCATTTGTATTGATGTTCCTCATTGAGCCAAGATTACCCTGGGGAAACTGGATAAGTTCACTGCAATTGTTGTATCATATGCGAACTTTTGGGATCATGTAGCCATTCCTCATGAAGAGCTTGGATCCAATCTGGTACAATGAAGGAGAGAGAAAAAAGGGACCCTTCATCTTCATATTTTCGGGAAAGTGCAACAACAACCACATTGTCTTTTCCTTTCTTATAAATGATCTCATAATCATATCCAAAGAGCTTAGTCACCCATTTTTATTGCTCGGTGGAGGAAAGGTGTTGTTCCAGAAAATACTTAAGGCTTTGATTATCTGTCTTAATTTGGAATCATTTCCCCAATAGATAAGGGTGCCAAAGATCCACAGCATGCAAAATAGCCAACATTTCCTTTTCATATATTGATTTGCCCAAATTTCTCTCGAATAATTGTTTGTTGGTAAAGGTCAAAGGTTGACCCTCTTTCAAAAGGACAGTGTCAATTCCCTTCCCAGAAGCATCACATTCTAGGACAAAGGTCTTTGTGAAATCAGGAAGGGCCAGGACTAGAGTGGTGCACATGGCCATCTTTAAGGTTTGAAAATCCTAAGCATCTTTTGGAGTCCAAGTGAAAGAATTATTTTTAAGGAGTCTAGTGAGAGATGCCGCAATTTTTCCATAATTCTTAACAAACTTGCGATAATAACCTATTAAAACTAGAAATCCCTGCAAGATTCTGATAGTCTTTGGGTGAGGCCAATCCTGCATAACTTCAATATTTTTAGGATCCACCCTGACGTTGGCCTTACCCACAAGATGACCCAAGTACTCGACTTCTGAGGCACCAAAAGAACATTTAGATTGTTTGAGGAAAATTTGGTGCTGAGAGAGTAGATGAGGAACTCGATCCACATGAGAAAGATGGTTTGTCCAAGTTTTTCTATATATATGAGGATATCATCAAAGAAAAATAACACAAAATGACGGAGAAAAGGATGGAAGAAATGATTCATGAGTCTTTGGAAAGTGGAGGAAGCATTACACAAGCCAAAGGGCATGAACAAAAACTTATAGTGGACCTCATGATTTTTAAAAGAAGTCTTAGGAATGTATTCCTCTTTCATACGGATCTGGTGGTACCTCGAATGAATATCAAGTTTAGTAAAGAACTAGGTGCCACTCAATTCATCCAAGAGGTCATCAATGACAGGAATGGGAAATTTTTCTTTAATGGTGAGTTTGTTGAGGGCGCGAAAGTCAGAACACATGCACCAAGAAACTTCTTTATTAAGGCCCATGACCACAGGAGAAGAGTAGGGGATCGTACTAGGGAATATAACACCTGCGTTGAGAAGTTATTGAACCATTTTCTCAATTTCATTTTTTTCGAAAAGGGGTGATGATAGGGATGGATATTGGGAGGAAGGATTCCTGGGACAAGGGGAATGGAATGATCATGAAAACCATGGGAAGGAGGGAGTCCCTAGGGAGTGGAAAAAAACACTTGATGTTTTGAGAGGATGGATTGGAGGTCCTATGGCACAGAGGGTGTCTCAGTGGCTTGTATGGCACGAAGTTGGGTAATAATGCTATAATGACCTTTTTTAGTAGATTTTCCATGCGATGGGAACTAATGATCTTCGGGGAACCGGAAGTGATTCCTTGGAACTTATATTGTTGGCCCTCCTGGTTGAATTGCATGGTTAATTCCTTAAAATCCATGATAATGGGATCCAAAGTCCTTAGCCATTCTTCACCCAACACAATGTCACAACCACCCATGTCGATACCAAAAATATGATATTTTATATGGTAGTCACCAATTTGGAGACGCACATTTTCACAATGCCTTCCACATTTCATGGACCCACCATTGACAATCATGATTTGGAAATTATTGACTGCACGGATATAGAAATTAGTTTCTTGCGCAATGCGACAATGAATAAAATTATGGGTTCTTCAGCTATCAACAAGAATGATGACATTCCTATGCTTGATGTAACCAATTAGCTTGAGGATTTGGGGAGCAAAGAAGCTAGTTAGATAATTTAGGGAAATGATCGGTTCTACTTCAGGAGGGTTTGAGGAGGGGTTATGTCTATGGTTTCAGGTGACACAGATACAAGGGGAGCCTCAACATCCTCTTCTGAAACATCCTTCGAGATGGCCATAAAAATATTTTGTTCCTTACACTTGTGTCCTGGAAACTATTTGTCATCACAATTATAACAAAGGCCTTTGAGTTGGCGTTCAGCCATTTTAGCCTTGGTCAATTTCTGTATCTTTAGTGGATTAGAAGGAGGAGTGTGAGTTATAGGTTTAGTGAGAGAAATAAATTAGGGTTTGCGGTTTTCGGAAGAGACAACCTGTTGTTCTTCCTTAGCTATTTTAGTATCATCCACCCAACTATGAAGCCGAGCCATGAGGACATGAGCACGAATCTCATTCTTGAGGCCACTGATAAAACATTCTCGAAAAAAATCATCAGACATGCCCTCTGTACAAAAATCCAGTCGCTCAAAAGAATCTATAAAGTCTTCTATTGTGCCATATTGTTTCAATTTTTTCAAATGGCCTAGATGGTTGGTGTCAGTGTCAAAGCGTTCACAAATATCTGTCAAAAAGTGTGTCCAAGCCACATACCCTTGGTGGTCATTTTTTCTCCATTTCCACCATTCCGAACGTTCTTGATCTAGATGGAGAACACCATACCAGAGTTTGTCCAACTCATCCATAATTCCATACAAAGAGAAATTATGTTCCATTTGAGTTACCCAACTAGTGGGATCCGATCCATCAAATTTGGTCACATCCACACTACTATAGCGGGAAAACCCCCCTATGTACTACACTAGGGTTCAACATGTAGGAAGATCTAACCTTCTAAAAGTATCCTACTTTTTATAAATACCCCGACTATACCCCACATTCATGCATGAAATACAAAGTAAAAGGATCTGGTAACTCTACCTTGAACTCCACATTCAATGTCGATCCTTTCACGTTCAATTGCTCCTCGACTACAAGTCTCCTCCCAAGGTTGACCTGCATTCACAAAAAAACAAAAAAGAAGCTACGAACATGCATCTCATATATGAATTAGTGGGTTAGATTTTAGTAAAAAACATAAATCAAACATAAAGATTGAACACATCATATGGAGGGATAGAAAAAGTATTCCTTTTATTAGAATCACAAAGTTTACTTACAATGAGATCGACGACTACTCTGCGAACCTAGTCTAGGCTCCTCTTCACCAAGCTCCAACTGTGCTTCCACGTATCTTTCTCCTCTCACACTTATCTCTAGGGAAATGGCATAGGCTTATAATGGAGGAGAAAGGAAAGAATGGGCAATTTTGGCACAAAACTCACAAGGTGGTTGCAAATTCTTGGGGCAAAGAGGGGATGAAAAATGGGAATATTTTCACTATTCTTATGCTTATGTTTTGAATGAGACCCCAACACCTCCTTTTATATGAAAAAATGATGTTTATTCGGTTGGTTGATGGGCTATAGGCAGTGGGACAGTTGGAAAACCACCCAATAGCCCATAATCTCAACGAATTCCTTCCAACTTTTTAATTTTTGCAACTTTTGTGGGAATACGCAGGCTATAACAGTGCAACTAGCATACTTACATGGGTTGTAGTGGAACAAGGCACACACATCTTCAAAAATATGCTTTTTAAGAAGATCTTCTTAGTGATGGCTTGGCAAAAATAGCAAGTAAGATGGCATGATGCCAGGTATGCATGTATGGTGCAATTTAGGGTTATAATAGATTCACCCTAATGTGTGAGGTCAGAAGAATATCTGATGGCTGAAATACATTACAAAATATTCACCAATGTACGAAGTGAGTGAGCCCGGGACCAGAGTTCGAGAGGTTCCATCTACAAAATAACAATTGTCTCACCGAAGCGGGCATACCCATGCTCGGGATGAAATAAATCATGGATGCCAATAAAATACACTGCAGATCCATGTCATATAACTATATATAGTGTAGCCGCGAGCAATACATAGCGGATCTACATCTCAAAATCAAAGATATACATATATAGTATCCATCTTCAAGAAGTCAAATGATGCCTGATGGCTGGATATGAGGCCTTCAGAGCTCGAGAAACTACTTCAAGATATTCAAAACTCGGGTAGGAGTGTAATGTGAGTGTGCAAATTCACTACCCAGAGGTCTTCGATGGCTCGTTGTGAACAAATAAGAGGAACTCGGTGATCAGGAAAAGAACTTCATTGATTCTGAACGAAGACTTGATTGGACTTTGGGGATGGTCGGGCATGAGGTCAAGAGACAAAATGAAGAAAGGTTGAATCAAGTTGGGTAAAAAATTCCCTTGGACAATAGAATGACTGATGATCAGACTCAGGCAGCATGACATTGACATAAGTTAACGATGCAGGAGGCAACACAAACTCTCCATGTGTTTGGAAGAATAACCAAACGGAGGAGGACACAACTCTATGTTACAAGAACTGATTCCTAAGTAAAATTAAATCCCAATGCTTGATGACAAACGAAAGGATGTGCTTTTTCCAAGGGTGACTCATTGTGCTGCCATAAAAAGAAAATACTTTTCTCGTCCTCTTTTTCAGGTATATTTGATTTTTTTGTCTTTTTCAATATTTTAAGAGCTTGAAAAAGAATAAAAGAATGATATGTTACAAAGGAGGAATGAGTTTCACAAGCATACTAGTTCCAAGTGCACAGAATAGACTAATTCTCATAGCAAGGAGACATGTGCAGGAAAAGGACACTCGGGGAAAATTTCTCCATGGGTTAAGGTGTCAGGTCACAGAGGAAAAGTGCTACAAGGCTTGCATTTAAGGTATGATTCAAAGGTTCATTTGAGAGAAACATGGAGTCGACATTAGGCCAAATATGCAGAGATGCAATTGAAATTATCAGGACACAATGAAACCCCCTTCATTGTATTTTTCACAAGCCCATAGAAGGTAAGCTCAGTGGTTTTTCATTTTTAGAGAGTCTGAAAAAACATAAAAGAAAACTCCACTGGGGTACCTTTTTCGAAGGTAGTATAGTAGGCTCAAAAAAGGGATAAACTAACACCGAAAATACATTTATTCAAAACCATTTTAACGAGTGTGGCACAAACAAGATCACTCAACAATCTTTTCAATTTTAAGGAGTCTGAAAAGAGCTTAACTATGGACTCAACACCTTTTTCTAGATTTAGTCTCCTTAGCCCAAAAAAGTATAAAATCAAATTAGGAGAACTCTCTCGGTGAGAGGAATCTCCTTAGGTGTACCTTTTTCATCCTTAATCTACAGGCATAAAAAAGAGGTAAACTCATGCCAATAGATGTTTTTCTATACCAATTAACGAGTGCGAAAGAACAATGTCACTCGACTATCTTTTCATTTTTAAGGAGTTTGAAAAGAGCTTAACTATGGACTCCATAGGGGATTTTCTTCTGGACCAATTTAACGAGTGTGAAAGAACAAGGTCACTCGACAACCTTTTCAATTTTAGGGAGTTTGAAAAGAGCTCAACTATGGACTCGGTGGGGGTTCATTTTTCATAAATTTAGTCCCTTGGACCTGAAAAAGGGTTAAAATTATACCTGAGAATACTCTTCTAGCGAACCAGAGTTCCTAGAGTATACCTTTGTTCGTACAATTGACCATATGGACCAAAAAAGGGGTAAACTACCTCCAGACAGATGTGCCTTCAAATTTTATTTTGGAAAGCATGAAGGACAACAAGATCACTTGACAATATTTTCATGTTTAAAGAGTCTGAAAAGGGATTAAAAGAAGACTTGTTTTCTTAGGAGTCTCGAGGGTGAGGTCAAGAGTGATGACATACCATAAATGTGAGGCTCAATATCATAATCATGAAAAGACTAACAAGGACTCCCAAGCCTAAAGTCATTAACAACGACATGGACACCAAAAATGCAACCAGGATCTACCTAGGGAATCCATGTAGAGGTAGGCTCTACCACTAAATTACGACACTTATAAAGAAGCAATGATGGTTCCATGTCGCAATTCAGAGGGTTCGATCTTATGGAAAAGAGGAAAAAATAATGAGATGCAAAAGTGGAGGTGGAATCCTAACTTAAATGCAAAAAGTTGGAAAAAATGACTTTTACCAAAGGAATTTCAAAAGTGATCCATCTCTCAAAATGTTGTTCAAACCAAAAGTGAAGTGTCTTGTAACATCCAATGAGAAACTCAAGAACCATGTTAAATGATTTTCAAGCCAGAAAAAATGACAAAAGGGTCCAAAAAGTGGCAAAAAGAGCCAAAAATTCTATAAATAGAAGCTAACAGCTCATTTTCACCATTGCAAATTGAGAATTAACCAAAAATAAAAAAACACCCCTTTGTTAAAAGAGTTGATTATGAGAGCTTCAGAGGACGAAATGAAATTCCGCTCGGACCAAGTAAGTACAAACTATCTCCTCCTACATTTCCATACTTATTTCTTACATTACTTTTAGTTTTTTGGGGGGTGCACACTCTTAAAAAGGGGTCGCCCTACGTATACGCGGGTTGTCCAAGCACAGCCCGTGGGTAGAAAAAACTTTGCCTACATGCATACACGGCTGTGCTCACTACAACCTACGTACATCCTAAAAAACGTTAAGGAAAAAGAAAATACAATATCTAACTCCCCTTTGAAATTTTCATTGACAGGATGTATGTCCACTCGAGAGAGAGAGAGCACAAAGACATTGATTTTTTGGTCAAATAAGACCCTGCCGACGTCGCATTAAAACAATGCGGGTTGTAGAAATTTTTCCGATGTCCACTCATGAGGGAACAACCCAGGTTATTGAATGCCTTGGTGGATTACTTGCATCCCGATGTTGAGGCATTTATTCTCGAGGAGCAGTCGTTGACTCCAACGACAGAGGATATCTATTTTTTTACTGGCCCCTCGAGGAGAGGGGAACTAGTCAACCTTCGTGATTTTCATCCTGGGCCTCATGATATTTCCAAGTTGATCGGGAAACACTACGAGACTGGCACAAATAAAGTCAGTTCTCAGGTGTCGATCCAAAAAATTACCAACCTATCACTGAAAGTGATAGTTTTACTCATTGGGAAAATTATTGGATCCACAACCTTACATCAGGCCTCTCGGGCACACATGCATTGTGTATTATAGTGCTTAAATGCACAAGTGTTCTACTAGAGTACAACCATGCTAGAGTGCATGAAGAGACAGCTCATAGAGTGTCATGGGTGGAACAACAAAAACTTCGGGTTCGACACTATATTATGCTCTTTATTCTTTGAGAGAGTACCCGGTCTCAGTCTTCGAGAGACAGTACGAGGGAACATGGCCTCCTTCCCAGCAGTGTGCAGGTGGGTGACATTATTGTCATGAAAGGGAGGAGGGAGGACCATTGAGGCCTTCGATGATACTTTCTTTGACTGGTGGTCTCCGCAGATTCTGGCTATAGAGGACTACCCCTATGCTGGGATCAACTTCTCCAAGGATCCTGATATGCCCATACCTCCTGGAGTAGAGTGAGGAGAGATAGATATGTTTCTTTTAAAAAAAAAAAAATTATTTTATTTATATATATATCATTTTTATGTGTACTAGAGTATTTGACAACTATGTATTTGTTATGTACAGATGTGGGACTAGTGCATCCAACAGATTTTGCAAGGAGAAGGAAGTGTCCTCGACCAGAGGTAGCACCAACAGCAGTCACCGGACCAGCAACGGGAGCAGGCATACCTCTAGCCAGAGAGGCTGACAGAGTGTTAAGACGGGTGGAGCGAAACCTCACCGCACTCACTCATACAATGCCCATGGTTGAGATCGAGGATCTCCCGCCATCTATGCAACCTCATGTAGTTGGGGTGCCACGAACATGGGTCCATCTTTTCTGGCATTTGGAAAACATCGTCATTCACTATGGCAGGGCCAACAGGCCCCATGTTTAGCTTAGGGTGGACCACTTACATGCCGAGGGAACTTTTTGTATATTTTTGAGGGCATAAACCCCACGATGTATATCAAACATATTATTTTTTGAGGCACTTGCGCCCACCTATGTGCTCTGATACATTTGATATATATGTGTGTGTGTGTGTGTGTGTGTGTGTGTGTGTGTTTACATCTTTTATGTCTTATCGATCACATTTTTACAATGTATGTACATGTTTTCAATATGAAAATCTAATACTTGATTAGCTAGAGTATCTGTCATTTGATTCAATCTCCTAGGAACATGGATATACTTAATGTAATCAAAGCACCGTTCTAAAAGACATACCCTAAGGAATCGTTGGTGTATAGTAGGATCATAAACACGATAAACCCCATTTAACTGGGACACAACCAGATGTGCATCTAAGTAGACCCGGAGGTGAGAGATACAATGCGACAAAGCGTCACAAAGAAACTCTATGACTACGCTATACTCGGCGACATTGTTTGTGGCATCACCTAGATAGATACCTCCAAAGATAACAACTGGCCTTGAGGTGTGAAGATCACCCAAGCTATGGAAGCAAGCATCCTAGTGTGTCGACTAGTGTCGTCTGCGAACCCAACAAACACCTATGATTCACTTGACATCTTCCATAGTAAAAAATATGACATCAAAAATGACACGTCCATAAAAAAAAAGGCAAAAAAAACTAAATGTATAAGATCTATACATATGTACAAGAAGTCACCCAAGGCGACCCACCTATGAGTAATACTTCTTGAGGTAGAGCCCATTTCTAGGCTTCGCTAAGTCGTTTCCCTGAAAGTTAACCAGATGATAACACCCTTCTTTAATACCTCCTTCAAAATGAAAGGTCCGAACCACATGGGTTTGAACTTGCCTACCCCCACGGGATCCTTATCTTGGTCATAGACTAGGACAAGGTTGCCTTCAAAGAAAATCTGAGGACTAATGGACCGATCATACTGACATTTGATTCTTTTCTTGTGAGCCTCATTAGCCAAGGCTACATCGTGTCATTGCTAATCGAAATGCTCGAGATATAATAAGCATTCCTTAAGTGGTGAAGTGTCTGGAAATAACTGTACTGCCAACTTTAGAGATGGGATCTGGCACTCTATTGGAAAGACTGCTTCCAGCCCGTAAATGAGTTAGAAAGGTGAGAAACTGATGGAAGTATTCATAGACATTCGATAAGCCTACAATGCCGAGTACAACATCAAATGCTAATTTGACTTGGCCAAATTGATCGTTCTTTATAGAATGGTCTTGAGAGACTTATTCATAGATTCCACTTGATTGTTCGCTTGTGGGTAGTAAGGTGATGATTGTTCTTGGCTCAACCAAAGATTTGATGTTAACTCAGACATCATTTTGTTATGAAAGTGACTGCCATGGTCAGTGACAATCTCCTTCAGGATGTCGAACCTTGCTATTACCTGATCGAACAAAAAGAGATTTGTTGTCTCTCCATCATTATTTAATGTCGGCATAACTTCAACCCACTTTGTGAAGTAGTCTATTGCTACGATGATATAGCGGTGCCCCCTGGTTGAGGCTAGGTAGCATGTAGTATAATCAATCCCACACTTGGTGAAGGGGTGGACAGTGATGACGAGAAACATGGGAGTGGGGTGTGCCCTCATCTTCTGAGAGAAGATCTGGCATGGGTGGCACTTCTTGACTGATTCAACACAATCCTTGATTAACATCGGCCATAAGTGACCTATGCATAGAATATTTTGGGTTGTTTCCAACCTAGAAAAATGACCACCACATTCTCCAGTGTGGTAGACGTTAAGAACATGTTTCTCTTCTTCATGAGTGATGCACCGACGAAGGATGCAATCTACACCTCGACGATACATAGTTTTGTCGTGTATGAGATAGTTATTTTCCTAATGGCGTATACATCGATTCTCATCACAAGAATCAGAGGTAGGGAATTCAAAAGTATGGATATAGGCTAGTATATCTCCATACCAAGGGTTCGAAGATGAAATCAGAAAAATATCTCCTTTAATCGGTGATTCTTCGGGCGTAAAATCACATGATTCGACCGGAAGTTCTAAGATAAGTTCTTCAAATACCAATGACTTTTTGGATTTTGCTGAAACAAAATCCAAGTCAAATTCATGGAGGATAACTATCCATCTACTAATATTTTCATCGATGACGCGTTGTGTCAACACGTATTGAAACAGATTCACAATGACAACGACAGTGGTCTTATGAAGCATAATATAATGATAGAATCGCTAGACAGTATGCACAGCTACCAACACCAACTTCTCAACGTGGGAGCAGTTGATTTCTGGTCCAACTAGCCCTTGGTTTAGGTAATAAATCACATTCTTCTCAAGCAGATCGTCCTCTTGAACCAAGACCATACCGATGGTCGACTTTGCAGTGGCCAAGTACAATAAGAAATAATTATTATAATTGGGTGGTCAAAGTAGAGGGGCAGACGTGAGGGTTTTTTTCAACACTTCAAAAGAGCGTTGAGTGGCTTCGTCCCAATGGAAAGGAATTCCTTTCTTCAGTAGACGCATAAACTCTTTAGTTATCTCAACATAGTTTGTGATAAATTTCCCAAGAAAATTTGATTTACCCTATAATCTTTGAAGCTGAGGGACTTTGCACGGGGGAGGCACCTGAACTATCACCTTAACCTTTAGAGGATAGACCATGATACCTGTTGTCTAAACTATCAAACCTAAAAGACGACCCGATGTCATGCAAAAAATGCACTTGTTTGGATTCAAGTGAATTCAATAGTAGCGACATCGCTCAAAGATAAGTCAGAGGTGCGCGAGATGATCAACTCCCTTACGATATCATGATGTTAAATCATCAAGATAATCCTCGACTATATGTCTTAGTTCATGGAAATAAAAATACATGGCCCACTGAAAAGTGGCTCCAACATTCTCCAGGCCAAAAGGCATCTTCCGATAAGAAAATGTACCCCATGGACAAATAAAAGATGTTTTATGCTAGTCTTCGGGCTTAATTTGTATCTGATTGTATCCCAAAAAACCATCCATGAAAGAAAATACCTCACATCCTACACACTCATCGACAATATGGTTAATGAATGGGCTGGGGAAATTATCCTTAGGATGGGCCTTAATCAAATCACAGAAGTCCATACATATGTGAATCGTTCCCTGCTTTTTTTTTACCAGAACAGGATTTGACACCCATTGAGTGAACTGAATGGGGTAGATGAAATCAACCTTGATCATTTTCTCTACTTCATCCTTAATAGGTGTCGATTTTCTAAGATTGACTACACGAATCTTCTGCCGGACCGGCTTGGCGTTAGGATAAGTCATTATTTCATGTTCGACGATTCTTGGATCAATGCCTCTCATTTCTTTGTAAGACCATGCAAAAACGTCGTGGAATTCTTTAAATAAATTTGTGTAGATTCGAATCTCCTCGAGGGAGAAGTTTGCTCCGATGAAGACATTCTCCATGACACTAGGGGTTTTGGAGATGTCAATAGTTATCGTTTCAATGATGGTTTCCATATTACCCTTGGCATAAACTACGTGCATAGCCAGAGAATTAATAGGACAAGTCCTATCTCCAGTCATAATCAACACGAATTCTCCTGCCTCTATTCTTCTTAACTATGGAAGGAAGTAAGATATTTCATGGAGATCATCCCAGGGTCTTTCCAGACTAGTCAATGCCTCTAAAATTGTCTCGTCAGAGGGAAATACCAAGTCTAAAGAATCGGTAATGGCAAGGGAATCTTGAGCCCAAATGGGACCGATAATTGGATCTAACTCCGGTGCAACAGTCAGATCGAGGTTGACTGAAGCTTGTTGGACAATAGAGTACGCAACTTCTACCATGGAAAAGGGCATGGACATCCCAGGATTCCTTGTCCCTTCCATTGAAGTCGATGGGGAAGTAAGAGTCCACTGATCGGTAAAGTAATTCGTACGAAACGATGACACTTGAAAAATCTCAGCCCTAGGTTGGTTGGGGACAACCAATATCATCTTGATATCTCCAGAAGGAGGTGGGTAATCAAACATTCCCATCAAAGGTGGGCACAAACCAACCCCCACATTAACGACATTGGGATGTGGGTTATCAATCATTGGGACTGTGGATGCCTACGATGAGGGGTCGGGCCTGGAGAAGGATGATTGATCAATGGTCATGATTCAACCCTTGTGTGGAAACAACAAGACTTGAAAAACTATGGCAACCACTGCATGGATGGCATATTTCCAACTACTTCCTAACAACAGGTTGTAGTTGAGAGGTGCATCGACCACTTCAACTTCGACACACACGGTCTTCCCTCCCAACTACATGGGGAAAGAAGGGATGATTCTATATGGTCTAAAAGAATGACCGTCAAAATCAGTAAGAAGAGTAGGCAACAGAGACAAAACGGGTTGGACAATGGACTTCTAACATGCCAAAAACATTGTGCATATCGAGGAACCCTCATCAACTACAACGTGGAAAATGTTCTGAGTAAAATATTTTTTGGGGTGAGACACTACTATCTGAAATGAAACATGGTATGGGAGACGAGGCTTCAAGTCAGTTGTATCAAGCATGATCATTACCATATTACAGGTCTCAGCGGATCCTAAGGCAGCTAGCAGAGCCTTTCTCAGCGAAGGGTAGCTCTGGAGGACCTCCAAAGTAGACATCGTGCAAGGGTTTCATGACAAATCCTCCACCATGGAGTAATTCTGGGCAGCCCTCGCATTTGGATTATGAGAAACTTTCTTGAATTCCCCTTTCGAGATGCATGTCAATGTTTCATCCATCATCTTCTCAAACTGGAGAGGAACAGATAGGATTACGGCTTCTTTACCCTTCTCATAAGTTTCAGGCATTCCGTAATTGTGTGCCCTAGTTGCTATGTAGGCATCACCTTTCATCATATAAAAATTCATGACCAAGGGGTTACTAGAAGATGGAGGGGGTCCCTGATTTCCCCCATCCGCGCTCGAAGAGGATTGAGTCAAATTTTTCCATGTGGAAATGGGTTCATGAAAACAATAGGTTGCTGCTGCACCAGTAACTTCTGGGCCTCCACAAGCCGAGGGAACAAGTGAGCTGGGTGGTATTCCACAAAAAGGTTACATAGATATTTTCTTTGTGTTTCCCCCACCAACATTAATGGTGTGTTTCTTATCCCCCTTACACTTCTTTCATTGTTTCTTCTTGTCGTCAGGCTGTTGGTTGGCCTTCGGCTTTGTCGAATGCACACTGTGTACACCCGACGTTTGAGTAGGGGGAGAAACCGAAATAGAGGTTTGGCTGGCCACTGTCTGTTGTATCAACAATTGTTGCAATTGATGCGAAAGTTGAACAATGGGCTTCACTTGTGTTGAACCAACTATGCCATTGGCATGTGGTCTAGACTTGTGTATGTTCTTGTCAAGTATAGACCGTGGCACATCTGGAAAAACTTTGAAAAGTAAACCAGAATGAGAGTATATTAGTTCAATATGTTGAGCTCTCATTATCACCTCTTCCTTGGAAAATACTCCTGAGATTGCAACATCCTTGGATAACTGGGGTACCAAAGACTTAAGGAACCACTCCAACAAGAATGTTGGTGGAACTGGTACTTTTATCAAACTCTTCCTATGCCACCATTCTCGAATATGATTCGAGATATGGTTGACCTTTGTTTGCTCAAAGCTGTCCAGTAGTTCGGTGCTGACATCATATCTCACAGGTAGTTGGAAATCATTCAAGAAAACCATTTCCAATTCGCCAAAAGTAGAGTATCGTGAGCAGTCGAGCTCGATGCACCATTTCGCAGCATTCTTGATAAGAGTGCATTGAAACAGACGCAACTGTATGGAGTCGTCTATCAATGATTTGGACGAGCACCATAAGTGAAATGTGGTCACATGATTTCCTGAATCTTCGTTAGGCTTACCTTCAAACTTAGGAATGTCCAAGGGAAACTTTGTCAGAATGGGAGGCCAACGTGGATCATGAAAGATTGGTTTGTTTAACAATCTTGACAAGTCTGGAAAATGCAACGTTTCTAGAAACGGTAGCTTGGGATGTTGACTATGTATAGGAGGAAAGGAGCCTGGAATTTGGCTAGAACCAGGGTGCCAGGAAAATTTAGGTTGTTGGCTCAAGTTCTTGTAAAAACCATGGCCTAGTCCATCATTTAGATACTACACTTATTGAGTCGTCATCTGCTGACTCTGGTAGTAGGACGTTGAGGCCTGGGAAGGGATTTTTCCCAACACTGTATTCCAAAGGTTATGGAAAGGGTTTCCCCTTGTTGATCCAATGGGCATAGGTATTGATCCTTGCTCGGGGTTCCATTGACCATGGAAGGGGTTGCCCCCAGTCGGCATCCCTGACGAAGGGATTGATCCCTGCCACAGATTCCAGGGTACTTGAGAGGTGTTTTCCCCATGTGTAGGAATAATACCCTGCACAACATTTTGTTGTTCAAAACCAGGGTTTCCCCCAACCGAGATGACAACTGACGAGAATGTGTTGTTACCAAACACACTAAACAAACAGAACAACAAAGAACCCACTAGCGTGGTGTTGGAAGAAGGTCCTTGACTACCTGCTCCGAACAAGTTGTAGTTCATGTTTGGCCAAACGGTCGCCATCGAGCGAGGGTGACTAAGGAGGTATGTGACTTTTACCGTAAGGGAAAGAATTATAGGGGGCTGAGGTGCCCCCCATGGACCCTTGTAGAGGAGTGTTTAAGCTCCTTGCCCCCAGACCCATGGTCTGTAGGGTGGAGTAGGTGAGGACTGAGTTCATATCAAAGTCGAGAATCCCGTATGAAAATGGAGGACTCATCGCACTCTGTGTGAATGGTGCAGTAATCACCGCCATAGACGAAATCAAACTGCTTCTCGAAGTAGAGGCGATCGAGACCATAGTGGTCCGGACCTACGAAGGTGAGTTAGGAGGCAGAACCCCCCCAGTAGTGGCAGTCATAGAGGGAGTATGAGGACTCCCTGATGAAGTAGCAACATTTTCTTCCATTGTTTCTTGTAGGATTATCTGACGCTCATGATGTGTTACCCTTGGGGGTACAACTTGTACCACGATGGGCACCAACAAGT
Organism: Picea engelmannii; assembly: GCA_009831015.1. Classification (NCBI taxonomy): domain Eukaryota; kingdom Viridiplantae; phylum Streptophyta; class Pinopsida; order Pinales; family Pinaceae; genus Picea; species Picea engelmannii. The sequence goes on from ML781984.1 coordinate 650,772, forward strand.
CAGTGATCCGAGGGTTATATGAGCTGAGAGCTTCCACTCCAAGGTAAAAAATAGTTGGTTCCTCTGGATACGAGTGTTCTCCTCTTGGAGATGGCTCGGTCATAGTTTCCTATGCCTTGGTCGCCTCAAATGACCCTTGCTGATCAAGTCTTCACCGTAACGGTGGCCATGGTGGCTCCAAATTAACCGGTGGTAGACCCAAAAGCCTTCGCGAATGGCAGGGCTCTTGATCTTCCACTGTGTGAGAAGATGAACAACACAGTAAGGCTTTTTTAACATTGAAGACCAAGCACACACTAGAAAAGTTCCTATGAGACAAAGCAACCAAACTACTAACTAGTTGAAAGAAAATTACACTAGCCAACACTAGAGAAACTTACCGATGTAAGTGCAAATGGAGCACGGAAGCACCCTTAGAGTATACTCTACAAAGAGTGGCCCGATGTCTGACCTAGGTACTGCAGTATACCCCCGCAGTCACTCTGATGTGTAAGTCCCTAAAATAAAGGCAACTAGGTTTCCATCTCATGAACAATCAACAGGTGGGTACATTCGATAGTCAGGTGGACCACAATGAGGAGGGTACTGAAAGCAAGTGTTCTGGAAGATGAATAAGGACAACGAATGGATTTGAGACTCATGAAGCTCCGTGGAAAATGCTATCAACAGAATCCCAAGACAAGTCCTCTATATGTGTTCCCCACTACACTTGGTTCGGCTTTGGAGGGGTTATCTCCGCTACCTTTCCACCCATGACCTCGTGTTTAGAACCTGTGTTAGAGGGGGTCCCTGATAAATTTCACATTTATTGGACTTTTTACACTCCCTAGCACAAACTTGTATGTTTTTTTTAATATCCTTGAAGAGTTTCCTCTCCAACCTAGATCAAGGCTCTAGCCTAGACTAGTTGATGGACCCTACAAACATAAAGTCTAGTAAATTTTAATTTAGCGTTAATTTCGAGTGGCTTGTTTTAATTCAAGGAAGCATAAATGGAACTAGTGTTGTGTTTTGAGAGACAAAAGAGAAGAACAATTACTGAAACTGAAATCAAAATTACTTCTTTTTGACAAATAAAGATTTGCAATTTTAACCTTTAACCAAATTTTCGTAAATACTTTTCTAATATCTTTTAAAGGAAAAACCTAAAACAAGATTAGGCTAAACTATGAGATACTTAATGTTCTAAGCATTCAATAAATAACTTAAAGAAAATAACTCTTTCTCCTGAAAGATAAAGACAACTAACCTAACTACTTAACCAAGCAAAGAAAATACAAACTTTTTTTTTTTTTTTGTTTATGCTTCAAAATAAGAAACTTGAAAATAAATTCTTTTTCTTTTCTTCTAAAGCAAGTAAAAGGGGAAAAAGTGAACACAAGACAAGACCAAAAATTGACTTCTAGTCCACTGTGGATCATAGGGATTCATTGACAATACCAAACAAGCTAATCAAAAAATACTCACAGACTAGTCTAAAACCCTTTCAAAGAAAATACAAGAAATCTTTAAAAGATAAAGAAACTGACGTCAAATCCAGGCTAAAGACTGTAACAATAGAGACCAGTACTAGATCAAGAAACCCCTGAGAAGTGTGAATTCAATCAGGGAAGAGGTTGACTGCCCCTTCATAAGGAAAATGTTTCCTGACACAGGCACACTACCGACACTTAAGCAACCTGCGTATGTATGAGGGTTGTCTAAAGGTAGGGCATGTATGTACGCGTGCAGACCCATTGCAGGCTACATACACCTCTATAACCTTTCAAAAAAAGGAAAACTAACAGTCATATCAACAAGGCAAAGAGTACTGGTAAGGTAGACCAAAATCCCTTAAAGACTCAACAACTTACATAAACTCAAAAAAGGTAATCAAACCAATTAAAAAACCCATAAACTATCCCCTAAAACCCTAGAGGTCTCCCTAGTATGGTTGATAGTTCTGCTATAGCGGGAAACCCCCCTATGGAATACATTAGGATTCAACATGTAGGTAGATCTAACCATCTAAAATTCTCCTACTTTTTATAGCTACCCTGACTATACCCCACATTCATGCATGAAATACAAAGTAAAATGATCTGGTAACTCTACCTTAAACTCCACGTCCGATGTCGAGCCTTTTGCATTCGATTGCTCCTCAACTACAATTATCCTCCCAAGGTTGACCTGCATTCACAAAAAGACAAACAAGAAACTATGAACATGCATATCATATATGAATTAGTGGGTTAGATGTCAGTATAAAACATAAATCAAACATAAATATTGAACACATCATATGGCCGGACAAAAAAAGTATTCCTTTTATTAGAATCACAAAGTTTACTTATAATGAGATCAGCGACTGCTCCGTGAACCTGGTCCAGGATCCTCTTTACCAAGCTCCAACTACGCTTCCACATATCTTTCTCCTCTCACACTTCTCTCTAGGGAAATGGCATAGGCTTATAATGGAGGAAAAATGCAAGAATGGGCAATTCTCGCACAAAACTCACAAGGTGGCTGCAAATTCTTCGGGCAAGGAGGGGATGTGAAACGAGCAGAGTTTCATTGTTCTTATTATTATTTTTTGAATGAGACCCCAACACCTCCTTTTATATGAAAAAATTATGGTTATTCGGTTGGGTGACGGGCTATAGGCGGTGGGACAGTTGGAAAACCACCCAATAGCCCGTAATCTCAACGAATTGCTTGCAAATTTTTAATTTTTGCAACTTTTTTGGGCATACGCGTGTTGTAATGGTGCAGCTAGTGTACGTACATGGGCTGTAGTGGAACAAGGCACATATATCTTCAAAAATATGGTTTTTAAGAAGAGTTGCTCAGTGATGGCTTGGAAAAAATGGCAAGTAAGATGGTTTGATGCCAGGTATGCATGCATGGTGCAATTTAGGGTTATAACACACACGCGGAAGGTGTAGGTCACACTGAAAGTGATGGGGCTGAAAATTCTGGGAGTGAGAGGAAGTTTCACCTTCGTTATGCAAAGGTGGGCCAGATAAGGGAACATCTGCAGGGATATGCAGCTTGGCACAGATCGTCATAGCGACGGATTCAAGATGGGTAGTAATGTATTTTTTGAGCTCTTGTTTGAGTTCCACAATTTAGTCAGTGATGGAGGAATGCATATTTTTATTGATGGTGGCAATATTGGCACTGAGTTGTTGCACTTCTTGTTGGGTTTCTGTGAAATTAGAGGGTAAGGTAGTGAAGCGAGCTTCCAAGTCTTGGCTACGAGTATGGACCATGATGATGAGGGAACACGAAAAGAGGTGGGTGGGACCACACAGAAAATGGGTTATGGGTGAAGTGTATAAAAAATATCAGGGAGACGAGTTGAATCCAATAGGGTAAATCCCAAATAAGGGTGTTGCAAGGGGGTCAAATACAAAAAAACAAAAATTGTTGAAAAATGATAGGTATGACTGTGATAAGGGAGAAGAGAGAAATCCAATGGAATAGGTATCAAATAATGGTTTCAACAAGATTATCCTATGGAGTTATACTCTGATATGTAGAATATTGCAATGATGAAATGCCGAAATGCTTAATAGGAAGAAATGTGTAGTAATTTTGCAACTCGAATGTAGGAGATACAGTCGTGCCACAATAGATCTTTTCTTTTCTATTTTTGTTTCCATCCCAAGGGTTAGGTTTTCAATGGTTCTACAGACAAGGGTTTTCCATGTTCTATAGCCCTCTGATATACGTGTGAGGTCCAACAGTAGTACTTGACCCAATATCTTAAGGAACCAACTAAGGAGGCTAGACAGTGCCTTTATCCAGACTACCAACTACCCAGGTACTAGAGAGTATCTTCCTGAGTGTTGTTCTCGGTGGAACTATAGTAGTTAGGTGATCGATTGGTTTATCTATGGAGGGCTTCAGGAGATCTAGGTTGATCCGTATACATGTGTTTTTTGATGTGCTACCACTCGAAGGGGTACCCATAGGGGTTACAAAGGTGGCCAATAGATGTGTGCTTAAGTACCACTTGTATTTCCTACATGTATGAATCCCCGACCATGGGTTTATGTGCGTAACAATAGATCTTTGTAGAATAAAGACATCGAAATACGTATCTACCCTGGAAAAAAAATTTAACATGCAATGTTTTGCCGAGAAAGGTGCTCTAATACCACTTGTAATATTCCAGATATAAAAAGTATGCAGAACAAAAATAAATATCCAGAAATGGAAGATGAGCAACAATATAACCAGTGCAATACCACAATAATACCAAAATGATACCATAATAACACCAGAAAAAGAACTTTGATTACTAAGAGCAATGTTCACTTGCCTTTTCGAGGGGGAAACCTCTAGCAGAGAAGAGCTCTATTACAATAATATCCAAGACCAAAGTTCTCATACCCTCGACTCTTATTTATACTAAATATGTCTATCAAAAGAACCATCTAAAGGAAGATCCTTCTAGAAGTGAAATCTTCTATTAGGTCTTCTTACATTGGACATATTCTTCCTTATTCTAGGCCTTATTAATATTGACCTTTATTACATGGAAATATATTATTCTACCTACATGACGGGTTAGGTCCCTAACACATCATCAAAGGTCACTTTTACATAACTTAGCTTATTAGTAACTGTATTAAATTCATTTAAATGATCTACAATAGACCCACCTTTTGACATCTTCATATTAAATAATCACTTCATTAGAAATACCTTATTGGAGGCCGAGGTTTTTCATATAGTCTAGCTAGTTCCTTCGTCGGATCCTCTGTTGTTTTTTCTTTAGAAATATTGAAATCCATCGACATTGTCAGGAACAACCGTATCATTCCTAGTGCGTTTATGTCAAGAACCTCCCATTCTTCACCCTTCATGGCCATCGACTTCTTTTCTATTCTGCCCAATGGTAGGAATAGATCCTTCTGATATAAATAATATTCAATTTTCATCTTCCATAGATGATAGTTTTGGCTGTTAAATTTCTCGACCCTAAACTTTCCATATTCTTGCATTTCTCCCACTCAAACCAGAAACCCTCTTTTCCTATGAATTACCTTTGGCTCTGCTGCCAGTTGTTATAAAAATAGGATCATGGACTAATAAAATAAAAAAAAATTGGAAATAAAACATAGAATATACACAATACAATAGAGATACAAATGTATGTGGTTCACCCAATGTGGGCTACATCCACAAGAGAAATTTCCAGGTCCTTCCTTTATTATTATCCAACAAATTAATGGATACAACCTACAACACACCCACTGTAAATCCATCTTCTTTCTCTCATAATATCCTCTCCTAGAATACAATATTCACTCTCACCCACAACCACAATGTGATTCCCTCATACAAAAAATAGGCTTTCCTTCTATGTAAAATATCCCTAACATCACTTCTACCGTATGATTTGCAACCTTATGCTTCGGGGGAACTACCCTCGAATACCCCTCCAGTGGGGTGCTCCATTAATTGTTGTCACCCCCTTTTGACCCCCATGACGTCAGTAGTAGGGGGGAAATCCCCCCCACACCCCCCTCGGTCAAGAAATTGGATCCACACACGGTTGAAACAAACCTATGCATAAGGAAGATAATCAGGGTCCACAACCAACACACATTGATCTACTCAACTTGATGACTGGTGGAAACATATCTTGGCTCCCCTATGGAGATGATTTTGAGTTATTCCATAGTTATTCTCATGGTACCTCATGAACTAGCAAGGGAACACAATATATGTTGACAAGAGATCACAAGAGAAGTAGTGCAGGACTGACTGGAGTGGATATCGGGAATATGCTAGAAGACTTCTTGAAATACATATTGAAATCCCTCAGTTCAAATTTGGACACAATACAACTATAGAAGAAGCAAAATGAGGCAGAGCAGGCTTTGCAAATTTTCTTCCCAAGGTGAAGGAAGAAGGACCCAAAGAGATAATGTCCATTAGATCATATATAAATATGTGGGATATGTGAACAGCGTCATCCTACATCCAAATTTCCATCCTTTTCGAGATTGAAAGCATGTTACAAGGAGACGAATGGGGAATCCGAGCAATTGTGTCTTGTTACACAAAAATGATCATGATAGCCTCATCCCCTAGGTATGAATCTAGACCAATATTAGTATTTCAATCCTTATGGGATTAAATATTCAATTCAATATCCTACTCATTAGTGGTATGCATCCAATCCAAAATGGACTCTCTCACCTTGATCTCCAAATCACCCATGGAATCAAGGGTGGAAAACCCATCCTTTTGCAAGAACACCGCAAAGGTTGCCCCAACAAGTCATGAAAACCTTACCACCACCACCACCACAATTCCCCCTAGAACCATGCCTTTGTGCTCTTTCTCCAAGAATTTCTATCCTACATATGATAAATATCTTCCCCTTTGTCATGAATGGAAAAGTTATCTTTCCATCCGGGGTTGCTCCTCCTTACTAAACTCTTCCTGAAACTGATCTCCCAACCTAAAATATCCTCTTTATCGTGATTCCTTGTGTAAATATAAGACATATAAGATAAGAATTCAAAAGCATTCATTTTGGAGTAGAAATTAGTCTGAGTCTCTGGCGAAGATACTGAAATGATTTTCATGGAAGTGGTTTTGTAAAGATGTCTTCCACTTGTTATTTTGTGCCCACATATTCAACTCTGATGTTCTTCTTTGCAACCTATGCCAGTATAAAGTTATACTTGATTGGCGTGTGCTTCATATTGGAGTGGGTCATCGGGTTCTTTGAGATACTGATGGTGCTTGTATTATCACAATAGATTGGAATGGGCTCATCATACTCAACTTGTATATCTATCATAGTTTTTTTCATCCATAGAACCTATGTACAACATCTTGTTGTTGCAATATACTACGCTTCGGTTATAGATAAATATATTTATGATTGTTTCTTGTTTATCCAAGATACTAAACACTCACCCAAGTAGAACGTTGCTCCACTAGTGCTTCGTCATTCATCAATGCAACCTGCCCAATCTTCAGCTGTGTAGGCAATAAGTGATAGATCCTTTCCTTTTGGATACCATAATCAAAATTCTTTTGTTCCTTTGAGATATTTGAAAATCCTTTTCACTTCTAAGAGATGTGAGTCCTTTGGTGCTACTTGAAATCATGCCACCTATCCAACTGCCTGCATTACATCTGGTCTGGATGTTGTCACATATAGTAAGCTACCAATCATTGACATGTATTGCCTCTGGTCTGTAGACTTTGAATCAGTATCTTTTCTCAACTTGCAACTTGTTTGCATAGGAGTGGTAACTAGTTTGCAATATTCCATTCCAAACCCCTTTAGCATTTATTTGATATAATTAGTTTGAGAAATAAAAATTCCTCTATTTCTTTGTTGTATCTAAAGACCCAGAAAGAAGGATAGTTCTCCAAGTAATGACATTTCAAATTCATTCTTCATATTCTTTGCAAATTTATGGCTTAACCTATCATCGATACTTCCAAAAATAATATCATCAACATAAAATTCAATTAATAAAATACCATCTTGAGTTAACTTGATGTAGAGGTTGTTGTATGCACTTCCTTTTCTGAACCCTGCCTATTATAGATATTTATCCAGTCTAGAGTACCATGCTCTATGAGCTTGTTTTATACCATACACGACCTTCTTCAGTTTACACACATAATCTAGATTCTCTGACAACTGAAATCCTTCTAGTTGTTCAATGTATACTTCTTATTCAAGTTCCTCATTCAGAAAAGTTGATTTCATGTTCATCTGATACACTTTAGTATTCTTGGAGCATGCATAAGCTAAAAGCAATCAGATTTCTTCCATTCTGGCAACTGGGGAAAATGTCTCTTCAAAGTCGAATCCTTCAACCTGTGTGTATCCTTTACATACCAATCTATCTTTTCTCCTTGTAACTCTCCATCTTCATTCAATTTATTTCTATGAACCCACTTTGTGCCAATCAAATTCTTATTCATTGTTCTTGGAACCAATTCCCAAGTGTCATTCTTCTATTTTTGATCCAATTATTCATTCATGGCCTTATTCCAGAATTCATTCTTGTTGGCCTCTTCAAAATTGTTTGGTTCAGTCATAGATAAGAGTGTTAGGTGCATTTGTTTTGGTGAACGGATTCTTCTTCTAGTCTCAACTCCTGCATCCTTATTTCCGATAATCTGATCTGAACAATGATTCTTTTGTTCTCGTTTTATAGGTGTCTTTGGAGGCACTTGATGAACTTTCTCTTATACTTCTATATGATCTTCTTCATCTTCCTCTTCTAATTCTTCTTCATCTTTTGTTTCTTCTTCGTAAAGTTTTTCCACTAATTCATTTTCTTTTTCCTTTGATTCTCGTCCACTTGTTTCATCAATTGTTACATTGATGGTTTCCACAACTTTGTTCAATCTCTGTAACACTTGTATGATTTCCTTATACTTGAGTAACCAACAAGTACTCCTTTGTCCACACGAGAGTCAAAATTTCCCATTCTTCCATATTACCTTTTGATGTAGCATTTTCTTCCAAATATTCTGAAGTGCTTCACATTTGTTGGTCTTCCTTTCCATAGCTCGTAGGGAGTTTTTTAATTGTTGTTTCTAAGCATTACTCTTTTTTGAATGTGAATTGTTGTATGCACTGCATGTGTCCAAAAAATATCTTTCAATTTGGAATCCATTAGCATTGTTTGAGTCATTTCCTGTGTAATTAATATCCATAATTTTCCTTTGTTTCTAAACCACTCTCTGAACCAATCTATGAATCCATTCTCTCGTCCACTGTCATATATATGTCCAAACCTACTAAGTGTTCTTACAAATACATCTCTGTCCATACTGTTGAAGAATCTACTGCAAAATTGTCCATAGTGTTGACCCATTTATTACTATACTATCATGAAGTCTTCACTACTACAACTATCAAACTGTACTTCTGCTAATTGACTACTCTGAATCTGTCAACTCAAACTCTACAAACTACTTGAAGTATGGTTCTTTGGTCTATCACAGCTATCCCATAGACTCCCCTTGTATAATATTCATGTTACCTGGGAGTCTCTAAGCCGGATGGCTCAAAAAAATTCCTTCTCTGATGTGTATTCATAATCATATTCATTGGTAGACTCATCATCTCTATGAGATCTGACTTCTTTCTTTCTGTCTATGGATTCATCTTTCACTACAATGCTTGAAAGTACAATATATTGAACATGTTCTTTATTTATCTGTCCTTATTTTCTTTTAGTTATTTTCCAAACCTTTTTGTATCTGACATCTTTCATTTTCTCTGTATAATTTTCTTCATCTCATTTTATTGTCAATATTACGATCTTTGGGACCTGGTCTTTGTTCACCTGTTCTTCGTGTTTTTTTATCCATACTTTATTATATCTGATATCAGTTCTCTTTCATGGAAGTATCGATAATGCTTCTACAATCACTAGCTATGTGTCCATAGTTATGACATTTGTAACATTCAATGTTACGTGGGGCCACATAGGCATTTCTTTCTTGAACATTTTTATAATCCCTGCAATCTACAACCTTATGTCCAAAATTAGTACAATAAAAATAATGTCCATAAAATAAATTTGCATACCTAGGAGTGAATGATCTTATTTCTGGTGTATTCTTTTTGAATTTCTTCCTTGACTGATCATGATCATGATTGAAGCTTCTTTGTTGATTGAACATGGATGGTCTTCTTGAAGATGTATCTTTAATAATTTTCTTAGATTATGGTTGACCATGATTCCTTCCTTTGAGTACTTCTGCATAACTCTTTCTATTTTCTTCATTCTTCTTTCTAGAAACCTAGAGTGATTCCCTTCATTATCTATAACTGATGTGGATGTTTCTGTCTCTTCAACGTTCTTGTTGAGTTTGGCGATTTTACTTCTCAATGTGACAACTTCTTCTTCAATCTTCTCAACCTCTTCTTCTTTCTTCATTATCTGAAACTTCATGACTTCTTCTGTTCTTTTCACTTCTTCAAGTTGTATTTTTAATGTGATTATTTCTTCTTAAAGTCCTTTCTCTTCTTGACCAAACTCTGCCTCAAGTTGGTTTAGATTGTTAGTTCTTTCCTTAAGATGATCTGTCAACATATTTTATCTCATTTATGCTCCCTCCTTTTCTGTTGCTATGTTGGATTCCAAATACTTCTTTTGATCTTTAAGACTTTCTTTGATCTTTCTAGATTCTTCTAGATGATTTGTTAAGTTCTTGATGACCTCTTGGGATTCTTAAAAAAATTGAGCACTTTCATTTCGTTTCATCAATTCTTTCTTGAGTGACTTGTTTTCTTCTCTTTCTTTTCTTCTCTTTCTTTTCAATTAGTTTTTCTGTCTCATTTCCTTCATGTCATTCTATTTCAAGATGTCTGCATTTTTCACAATTAAATAAAAACAACTTACCTCTGTTGATTATGTATTCTTCATCTTCTAAATCTGTTTGACATGGTGAACCTATTTATTCTTGATCTGTACCTGCATATTCTTTAGCATTTTCTGAATCTGTAATGGGTGAAGAATATATATTATCTAACTTATCCCAAAGTTCTTTGGATGATAAACATTTACCAACCTTTTCTCTTACCGTATTAGGTAATCCTACCTAGATTAAATCCATTACTATTTTTTTATTGTTCTTCAATTCCTTCTTAGCTACAATCTTTTCCCTTTTTGAACTATCATATCATGTAACAACTGATAGCCAAATATAATACCATTGTGTCTATAAAAATACTTTCGTCCTTCCACTCCATATCTCATACTTTAAACCATTATGACCATAAAATAGTGGTACTCCATTCTCATAATAATCTATGATCTCCTTCCAGTGGTTAAACTATTTCCTAAAGGAACCTACTCTGTTTCCAATTGTTGGATTACTGAGAGGGGGGGGAATCCGTAATATAAAAATTTAATCCTTTTTAACCACAAAATGCAAGTGTTAGATCAATGTAGAATTACCATCTAATAGTTTCAGAGTAAATAAACAATGAATAAATGAGCAATCATACACATACACAGTACACCAATGCTTTTACATGGAAACCCAAAGTGGGAGAAAACCACAGAATGATTTTTCTTATATGCCTTTAAGAATTACATTCATTGGAAGCACCAGCTTCCTTTGTTTTCCAACTGCAACTGGAAGGAGGCTCCAACCCCCTAGTTTCTCAGGATACAACCTAAGGGATGCTCCAACTCCCCAATTATCTGGCTACAACCAGAAGGAGGATACAACCCCCTATGTTCTTCGGCTACAACCAGAAGGTGGATACAACCACTTGTCCTTGCCCCGTCCAACTGACATGAAATATAAGTAGAGTGATGGAACCACTGTCACACTATCACTATGAGATATACTTTTGTAAACCTATACCAATCAACCTACACCAAACAACCTGTAACAACCTGTACCAATAACATGTTCCAACATCTACCATACATCAACTTGTACCTCAACCTGTACCATAAACAAGTGTATAAACCATCCACCAAACTTGTACAAATAACTTGTCACAATAACCTATTCAGACAACCTATCACAACAACCTATCTCATCAATCTTGTCAACCAAATCAGATCTACTCAACAAAGGAAACTCTCAACCATATTCACAATATCACCAAGATGTGCATCAACCAAGCATAACAAAACAACTCATAATCATCATTCAATATGTTCTTCTAATAATATACCAAGACAAGTATACTACATCATCCAAAAACCATGTGTTACTAAAACATGCCTCCAACCATGTACCAAGTATGTACCAATCATGCATCAAATACACATAAACTATGACTCATCAAGATGTACCAACATCATCAAATATACACCTCATGTATGTGCCAACTCATCAACTACTTTTCCCAACCATGTACCCAACATGTACCTCAACCAAAATCCCTCATCAATTTCATCATCCAAATATGATTTGTAACTTTGTAATAGACCTGGTATATATGATCACATACCTGCAAACCTTCCTTAAGTTTAACAACAATAGACTAGCATTTTCATCAAACTTTAATTTAGTCTCACATGACTAATTTTGGATTAGTCAACAACCCTAACTTGAAATAATCATAACTATGTACCTTTAATGAATAAATATATGAAAATAGTACACAATGTTCTTCAGTGTCTTTAATGCAATTCCTCTATGTTTCATTACTTGGATGATCCAGGGGATCAAATTTTGCTCAAAATTCAAAGTGCTTGGAATCGCTTCAAATCGAACGGGTACGTAGGCCTCGTCGTCACAAACCCAACGCAACTCATTTGGGTTCAAACGGATGTTGGATGAGTGAGATATCACGTTCTATTCAAATCATCAAACAGCCAAAAAACAATTGTTGATTGTACAGTCCGTACAGTCTGTATGGATGCAAACGTGGCAGGGTCATACGATGACATGGCAGTGTCATACGCTGACATGGCAGGGCTGAGTTGGTGGATAGTTTGTAGTTAAGTGGATGAATTAGTATCTGACACATGGAATCTTGGTGGCGAATGGATTGGTGACACGTGGCCCAAGCAACGGTCGCCACGTGTCACCTGGGCATTGGATAAAACTTGTGTACTCGGAAGGACTCGACCCCGTGACCTCTGGGCAGGGGAAGAGCTTTGGGAAGGGCCACCCAACCGGCACACCCACCATTGTTTCTTAATATGTATATGGTTTTAAATTTATTTAAATTTTCAATGTGTAACGGTTGGGTGCGGTCTGGGCCGGGGCTAAGCCTCGGCCCCCGGTCACATGTTATTTACTATATAACCACCACCCGTGCGTGCGTTCAAAGCCCCACTCATTTGAAACAAATTTAAATCCTGCACGCCTGGATACATGGGATTTTCCATGTGACTTGTTTTTAAAACTTGGCCCCTTTCTGCGTGGAGGTGCGGTCGTATGACCCAGATGCCCAACGGTTTGGCAGTTAGGGACTAGGCTCCCTAACCATCCTACAGTTTGCATGATTTTTGGTTATGCACCTGGTGCTAGGTTTTAGCACTGAAATGAGCGTGTGTGCTAGGTTGGACACACAGAGGTGCATTTTGGCGATCCAGAGACAACAAGTTTGAAGGGGAACTTCCAGGAAGCCTATCTTCTTCAATTTTTGGCCAAATCAGGTGTTGAAAATCCTAGATAGGGGTTTTTGGATGTTCTAAAGCCATTAGAACCATCTATTTGACATTTTCAGCATTGTACAACACATATTTTATCACTTTGAGAAAATAATATAAAATATCCATTAGAAGTTGGACCAGGAGATGTAGCCCAAGAGAGGGGTGAACTCCTTTATCATTTGTTGTGTTCTGTGTTTACTGTTCACTGTTATTTGCTATTATTTATCTTCATCTTGAATGTGTAATTTCTATAAAAAAATTTGTTTGCAAAATTGATCCATTTGCATAAGAACACTTGAATTAAAACTTGCAAATATTTTCAAGAATACAAGCCTTTATCATTTTCAGATCAAGTTGGTATCAGAGCTTAGGTTTTTGAAGGCTTGATTATTTGCAAGTGTTTTCTTTTTTGATGCTCACAAGTTTGAAAATCACAAGAGTAGAAGATCAACTTGTAGAGCCAAGTTCTCATCCTTCAAGAAGAAAAATTATATCATCACCTCAAGCTTCAAGGAGGCATTCAACAAGTATGGCTCATGAAGAGAGACATGAACATATTCCTACAGAAGATGAAGATCTCATAAAGGCTTTCATGGAAATGAGAGAAATGATGAAAGTCTTGATGGAAGAAAGGAATACAAGGTTGCAAGGTGAAGGCTCCAACCCT
>ML781984.1:669849-683076 GCA_009831015.1 Picea engelmannii
TTGGGTGCTGCAAAGAAAATCCTTGGTATGAGAATAACAAGAGACAGGAAAAATCGCAAACTGACATTGTCTCAGGGTGAGTACACAAAGAAGGTGTTGGAGAGGTTTAGAATGCAGAATGAAAAACTAGTTAGTACACCTTTAGCCATCCATTTCAAATTAACTAAGGAAATGTGTCCCAAGACATAGGAGGAGATAGAATACATGTCTAGGGTCCCATATTCATCAGCAGTTGGCAGCTTGATGTATGCAATGGTTTGCACAAGATCAGATATTGCACATGCAGTGGAAGTTGTGAGCAGGTATATGAACAATCCAGGTAAAGAACATTGGGAGGCAGTAAAGTGGATTCTCAGGTATTTGAGAGGTACTACTACACATGCATTGTGTTTTGGAGGTTCAGACACTTTTCTACAGGGATATGTTAATTCAGATATGAAAGGTGATAAAGACAGCAGGAGGAGCACCACAGGGTATGTTTTTACTATAGGTGGAACAACAGTAAGTTGGATTTCGAAACTGCAAAAGGTTTTTGCACTTTCAACAATAGAGGCAGAGTATGTTACTGCTACAGAGGCTAGTAAAGAGATGATTTGGTTACAAAGGTTTATGGAGGAATTGGGAAAGAAGTAGGAGAACAACAGGTTGTACTGTGACATTCAGAGTGCCATTCACCTTGCAAAGAAATCAACCTTCCATTCTAAGACTAAGCATATACAGTTGAGGTACCACTTCATACGATCCGCCTTGGAAGATGGACAATTGAAGCCGGAAAAGATACACACTAGCCAGAATCCTGCAGACATGTTAACAAAGGGAGTAACCAGGGAGAAACTGAGTTCTTTCTCAGTTTAAGTTGGTCTTCAAGAATGAAGATGAAGATGATAAATTTGCCAGGTCCAAGAAGGTTCAGAGTCCAGCATATACAGCAGCGGTGGAGTTGTTGAGATCAGTCTCCAAGTGGGATATTGTTGGTTGTGGAGCCTGATTATCTTCCTGATTCAGAGGTCCTTTCTTTCAGCCATGTTTATACCCCATGAAGTATTTACACCCTAGAAGTATGTACACTCTTCCATGCGGGGGAGTGCAGAGGGGGGGTACCCCCTCTGCGGGATCTCAGGGGGTTATCCCCCCGGTTGGGGGGTCTGGGGGCAAGCAGGCCCCCAGCGGGGGTTTGGGGGCAGCGTCCCCCGATGGGGGTTCGGGGGCAAAGCCCCTGAGGCAAAAATTTCCTTGTAAAAGTATATTGTAATTTCATTGTAAATCTGGACCGTTCATTATAAGGTCGCAGATCTAACGGTAGAGATTATGTTAGGGTTTTTTCCCCTAGAAGGCAACCCTCTTTTATGAGGGAAATGTATTGTGGCTATGGCTGATGGCGAATATTGTATTCTGAGAGAGGAGACTTTGAGAGAAAGAAGAGGAAGTTACAGCGGGTTTTGCTGTAGGTTGTATCCCGTCATTTGCTGGATAATAATAAAGGAAGGACCTGGAAATTTCTCTGGTGGACGTAGCCCACACTGGGTGAACCATGTAAATCTATGTCTCTCTTGTATTGTGTGTCTTCTGTGTTTTGTTTCTGCATTTGTTTTATTTTAGTGCTCCGCGGTCCTATTTTTCTAACACTAGGGACATATAAATAGGTGGAGCCCAAATGAGGTGGCTCAATCGATTCAAAGTAATTATTTCAAGGTGGAGCTCATCATGAGGTCTTCGATTCTAGTCTAGCCATGGTTAGGCTCCAAGTGAGTCACACTAGGTTACCACTATTTCTATAATGGTCATTGGGTGAGCCATCCTTCAACCTCTCTCTCTCTCTCTCTCTCTCTCTCTCTCTCTCTCTCTCCAAGGTGTGTTTCCAATGGGGAGGCCATATCTCACATGTTCAAATCCACATGCATGCACACACATATATACATATATAAAACAATTGGTTGAACCATGCAATCGAGGAATGTTGTTGATGGGGACACCATATGTCACATGTTCAATTCTAGTGGATTCCCTTGGAGTAACTAGCCACTACTATAGTTTGTGGTCTACCTTGATATTCCATGGAAGGTGATATTTGTACTGAGGTATGCATTTATAAATAGATAGGGGGTATACGATTCATGGGGAGAAATGATATTTGACTAATCGATACCAATATAAAAGAAAATAAATATTCATGTATATGCTTTGCATTCCAATATTATTGTATTTCCATTCTAGCTTGTGTAATGTGTTTCTTGAATATTTGGTGAAGGGATGAAGGTGGTCCTCTATATAAAAATGTATTTCATTGTAAGGAAAATTTGTAAAACATTAGAATTTCATTATGAAAAGAAAAAATTGTAAAAAATTATAAGTTTAATAGGAGAAGGTGAAAGTCACATAGAATTTAGTTAAAAAAAATGTTCCTATTGATTAAAAACATGAGCTTTGACTCTACATGAACATTGAGATATGTTCTCAATAGAGTGTTTAGAGTCAAATTAACAATGACAGGAGTGTATGTTTATGAACTTGTTTATATGTGTGTGTGTATGTGTGTGTGGTTAAGTCCTAGACAAAGCCCCATAAAACTCCCACGTTATGTATAAAACCCCTTATTAATACCCTTATGGAATTATTACATTTTATGTGGTATATTTGTATGCTGGCTTTGAACCCCTTTATCGCACCCTTTCATTATAATTGTACTCTTTGTCTCTTATATATATAACAAGGATACCTAATCTTGGGAGGATATTATCACAACTCATATTGTATTATGAAGTGGATGTATTGTAAAATAAAGTTTCCCCCACGAAGTGGACTGTATTCTTTGACTTCATATCATTTTTTAAAGCATTGGATCGTAACATTTGGTATCAAAGCATTGATCCTAGGTTTTTTCTTCTCCAAGAAAGTCATGTTATCCTTTTCTCTATAGAATTATTTTGGGACAATTCAGACAATGAAACTTGGAGATTATTTAGAAGATGTTGTAAGGTATCTATGGTAAACATTTCAAATTATGGGTCATTACACTTTCATAGATACACCCTATAGAAGATCAGGTTTTTTACGAGTCCTGTGACTAGTCCCAAACAAGTGTTCTGAGTAAAATCGTCATATCTTCTTCAGAGGATCCAAATTCAGTGAGACTAGTTACATTTGAAAGAGGAAAATTCTTAGCATTTTGGGTACAATTTTCAGATTCACGTATCAAATATTGGAAATGTGGCACTATGTACAAGTTCGATCTCTAGAAAAGTCCAAAAAGAAACTAGGTTTGGGAAATTTATCATAACTTTCACTTGACACGTCAAATTTTGGTCAGACTTACGGCATTGAAAAGAGGACACATCAAAGTACTACAATAATCAATTTTAGACTCAGAAGGGTCGAAATTGCAGAAAAATATCAAAAGGAAGGTCGTCTAGGAGGACGGTCTCCAAATTAAGGGTTTGAAAGGTACACACCATACAATTGACATACATTTTTATTAGAATATTTGTTTTGGGTGATTCAAAATTTGTGATAATGAGGAAAAATAGGAGCACTAGTATTTTGTCACATGGCTCCAATGGCTCCTCCAAAAATTACTTCACCCACTAAACCTCCAAAGAGCTCAACGATGATTCAAGATGAAATCCAAGAGATTTATAACTAGATGGACAAGAAGATCACTACAAATAGGGAAGAGATGGAGGAAAAGATAGATGAAAATAAAAATAGGGAACAAACAATCCAAGAGATTTGTAACTAGATGGACAAGAAGATCATTGAAAATAGGGAACAAATGGAGAAGAAGATAGATGAAAATAAAAAGGAAATACAAAATTCCCTAAAGGAATTGAAAAATTCCATGTCTTCCATGTTCTTTCAAGATCTATATGAGAGACTCCCTAAAGGAGATATCAAAATGAAAGGAACACATGAAAATAAAGGTAGTATTCAGGTTGGACAACCTGCAGATAATAAGCAATTTTCAAGTACATTTAACTCTAATAGTGGAGTTAATTATGGTAGGGGTCCTAAATTCAACTCTCCCAAGATTGAATTAAATAAGTTTTATGAAACAAAGGTTTTTACAACTTTTAACATTGAGATAAAACCCTATCAATGGTATCAATGAGTAGTTAAAAGGAAAGCCTCATTTTATCATTATACTTAGGGTCTATTTACAAAAGACTTCGACACACAATATGAGAAATTTTGGGAACATGACTACTTGAGTCAGTTGACAAGAACCAAGAACTTAGGTGATATTGAAGATTATAATTCAGAATTTTAGGAATTTTCCACAAGGGTGGATGACATAAGTGATGAACAATTGTTGAAAAATTACATGGGTGGATTAAAAGAAGACCTGAAAGATGAGATTTTCTTAATACATCTTGCAAACATTATGAAATTTATGCAATTTTCTCGTCATATTCAAGCCAAGAATAAGGCTACATACAAGCCTACCATGGAAACATACACAATAAGCAAATATCGTTTTGGGGTTCATAAGACAACCATACCTCAACCAACAAGGTTGACACCTCAACAGATGGATGAAACAAAAACAAAGGGACTATGTTTCAATTGTGGAAGCAAGTAAAGCAAGGGGCATAAATGCAGTGAGAAGAAATTATTCTACATAGACAATGAAGTGGAAGAAGATCAATAATTGGAACTATGATAAGATCTAGAGATAGAAGAAACTACTCCAACAATATCTTTTCATGCATTGACCAACATCATTGTTTCAAAAAACTTCAACATAGAAGCATATATCATTTGAAAAAAAAAAGGTAACAGTGTTGATTGATTCTAGTAGTACCCATAACTTCATCAACTGCAAATTAGAAAAACATCTCAATTGCTTTGTATATCCAACACCATATTTCCAAGTAATGATTATGGAACTACCATGAATTGTTATGGGAATGGCCATAGTATTAAGCTCAATATGGGGGAGTATTTATTAGATAGTCTCATGCTTTCCATCTAATTGGATGGTGTTGGTGTTGTATTAGGGGTCCAATGGTTGCAATCATTGGGAACAATGGTCCTTAATTTTCAATATCTTTTCATGAGATTTTGCTTGGAAGGCAAGGAAATTGAGCTTAGAGGTATCCAAGGGAAACCCTCTAAAGTTATAAGCTCTCACAACATGACAAAATTACTCAAAAAGGGACACCATGGTTTAATTGCACAATTGAGCTCAATAGATGTTCAAACATTTATAGACTCTGCTCCAATGGATCTCCAAAAACTTATTAATAGTAATTCCAAGGTATTTGGAGAGATGCCTAAGGGTCTTCCACATACTCAAGATCAAGCCCTTGGTATTCATCCACAACAAGGAAGTGTACATCCAGTCTTCCATGTTTCTTGCTTAAAGAAGATAATCAATGACAAGATCCTGATGCAAACTATTTTAACAGAGATGAATGGACAAGGGAAAACCATACTAGAACCAAAAACAATCCTTGAAATAAGTATTAAGAATATGTAAAATCAAGCTATTACTAAGTACCTCGTCAAATGGAAGAACCTACCAATGGAAGAGGCGACATGAAAATATGATTTCTTCATGCATACACACCCACGATTGTCAAGTGTTGAGGACAACACTTGTTTGAAGGGGAGGGGCATGTTAAGTCCTAGACAAAACCCATATTATGTATAAAACCCGTTATTAAGCCCCTTATTGAATTATTACATATCGTGTGTTATATTGTATGTAGGCTCTCAACACCTTCATCACACCCTTTTATTATAACTGTACCCTTTGTCTCGTATATATACCAAAAAAACTTAGTCTTAGAAAGATATTATCACAACTCATATTATATTATGAAGTAGAGATATTATAAAATGAAATTTCTCCTTCAAAATGAACTACATTCTTTGATTTCTTATCATTTAAACATTTTTTTTAAATGTTGAATTATATATATATATAAACATGTTAATGTATTGTAGAAACTACTCTATTTTAGATTTAACACTACCACAAAAATGCAATGTCATGCTACAAAATACTTATGCAATTAAGAAACCATAGAGATGAAAAGAATATCATTAATACCCTTAAACCTTGAGGGAAGGGATGATAACAACACTTTGCTTTTATTAATTGGTTCTAACACCCATTGAACACAAAATTATTTTTGTGATTTATAATTTTTTTAAAAACATATAAAAGAAAAAATGTTCATGAATAAAGTACCTTATTATTTTAAGTTTATAAATTTTTAGTAATATATGTTATAGATAAAAGTTATTTTGCTATATTATTGTACAGTTTTCTAATCTTTTGTGGTTAATTTGATTTTAGAAAGAAAAAAAATTATTATTTAAGAAAAATGGCGGATGGGACAAAATACCTATATATTTTGACATAATTGACGATAATAAGAACAAAATAGTACTTGCCTCTTTAGTTAAACGTCATTTGTCATTAGATAAGGAGTCCATGGTTTTCTATGAAACAATTTTCAAGAGACACTCATTTTTGTCATTAAATACCGAGTCCATGGTTTTCTACCAACCAATTGTCAACAGACACTGGACCTGACCTTACTGGTTATTTAGTGGTGTGTATAAAAATTCAATTTCTTTTTATAATTAGATTGAATGATTATGATTGTAGTTTTCAGTATGGTAATTATGAAATTTAAATAATATTTAACAAAATTGATAATTCCAGTTATATTATTATTATTATTATTTAAAAAATGAAATATATGTATGAAAAGTTTTAAACTTAATTTTACAATCACAAATTGATATCCATTTTAATTAACACATTTTAATATTAATTTAATAATAAATTGTTTAAATTAATTAATCAAACCAGATACTACTCTAGTAGCAATTTAATCTCTTATCGTTCTAAAAATTCCTCTCCTAGGTAGTATACGCATATATGTTTCTGCTGTAAGGGGTATTTTGTTTTTTAATCTTGAATTCCAGAAATTTAGAACTAACACCTAACTCCAGTAGGCTTTAGATTCCCTACCTTCTGGCCTTTAGCACACCTACCTGATACAGCAGGCAATTCCGACCTTGACTTTTGCTTTCATGTCCCCACTAATTTTAAGATATTTCAGGTACAGTGATCTCGGCCCTTATCTCCTCCAGCTATATCATGAGTCTAATCGTCCTATATAAGGAATGCTCTATCTAATCACACCTAAGTAGGAGAAGCATTAATAGGTACATGAAGCAGCATGACACCAAGGGGGCAACTGTTATGATGGTTCTGCAAGGAAATAGACTGGTGTTGCCCCTGGTGTCATGCAGCTTCTTGTTTCTATTCATGTACAACCAATGGAATCCCAAAGCTTCAGCAGCTTCCTCTCTTGTTTTTTGTTTTACTTTGTTTTTGGCTTCAGCAGCTTCCTCTCTTGTTTTTTGTTTTGTTTTACTTTGTTTTGGGCTTTCTGATTTGCAATGAGAAAACAATGATGATCTGTAAGTTTTTTTTTTGGTTTTTTTCTTGTAAAAATGATCTGGAAGGAAAAAGAAGATTTCATAGCTGCATTTACTCATTGAAAAACAATCAGACCTTCCATATCCCTTCCTGCCAACCCTAAGTTGTGAAGCAGATTTTTTTTTTTTTCTTTTAAACCCAATACTTATATTAATAAAAATGGATCGATCCAATTATAATGTAGATTCTCAGACCCTTCTGAATTATGAATTGAATTATATTGGGGGATGATTTATATGATGTGTGCAAACTTCCCCAGGCTGGTGGAAAATGCAGTAGTTGTACTACAAATGAAAGCAGCTTCAGAGCTACCAACATCTGCTTCGCTGGTTCTGGACCATGTCAAGTCCTTTCTTTACAACGAGGACCCTGCAGCGGTATTTAAGCCATCCGTTTCTCTCCACTGATGAGGTATTTAAGCCTTGAATTTCCCCTTATTGGATTCCAACTAAGGGCTGTGTAATATTTGTGAATAAGACGTACGATATTTTTATATTGCATTATTTGAAATTTGATTTTATAGATATAAAATTTTATTATTAAGGTTTTTTTAACTGTAATATGTAATTTTCAAGTAGAAAATAATCTGTAAGTGAGTGGTTTGATCTTACACTTTAACAGGTTGTTAGATACTTGGTTGTGAGAGATTTTTTCCAACCAAGAATTATAGAATGAATCGTAGAATTAGATACTTGGTTGTGAGAGATTTTTTCCAACTAAGAGTTATAGAATGAGTCGTAAAATTGTTTGAGGTTGAGATATTTACTCAATTAATAAATTAAGTGATCATAGTAGTTTGTCTAATAGTTTGTTGTTTGATTGTTGTATTTATATGTATCATTACGTTTGTTGTCTGATTGTTATATTTATATATATCATTACATTGATTTAATAAAAAACTTTATACATTGTTGATGTGTAATACTGTACTGTCCAGTTTTAATAGAAAGACATTGTTTCATAGCTATATTATTTGCGCGATCTCTTCTAACTCCAGTGGGTCGGATTTCTGAAACTATCTGAAGAGAAATATGGTAGTATCAGGAGATTTTTTATAATGTTAATGAAGAATATATTGTTCACTCTGAAGCACCAGGAATACTCGATAGCACAGAATCGAGAGAAAGTATTCAACATGCATGCCAGCGACCATTCTCGCTTCTTCTCAAAGCCTGAACAGCTCTACAATCTCCTCAACTCTGTAAAGATACTTCAATAGTATTCATCATCTCTGTTTGTTTTAAGCGAAAACGAGAGATGACAGAGGACAGTATTGATGGCAATTAAGTGATTCAATAAATTCAGCTGCCTTTCTTGTTCTGTATATTCTTTATATGGAATCTCTCTCGACTTCGCCATCTCGTCCCTTGTATAAATATAAGAGAACATAAATAGTAATTTTTTAATAAATAACAAAACATAAATAAGAATAGACTAGTCTGTAAATATATTACCTGCGAACATTGGGAGCTTTCTTTAAACTCTAACCATGAAAATCGTAATTAGAATTAAAAAATATTATTTATTTTGCATATTGTCTTAAACATTTGAACCAAATGCTTTGGATATCAGTTTGTAATCTTTGTTAAGTAAAGGGTGAGAAAGTGAAAGGTTGTAAAAAAAAAACTATAATAAGAATTTACATTTCTTTTAATTTACTGAAAAGCATATTAATTTTATGAGCATTTATTTTTGTATTTAAAAAAATTAATAGAATGATATATATTTTTGTGGTGATTGAGTTGTGTAAAAGAATGCAACTCATATTTATAATTAAAGTTTTATGGGATCTTCATATTTATAAGTAAAGTTTTATGGAATCTTTTAATTAAAGGGTAAAATTATCTTCATTATGAACTATAATAAAAAAAAATATTTATAATGAAAAGCAATATTTAAAGAAGTATAATAAAGTTCTTTTGACCATAAGTAAATGGAATTATTGCTATCATAAGAAGCCCCATAATCATCTAAACAAGCATGGGTTATGTTAAATAACATATATGTAGGTGCAACAACATCTAAATTACAAATATAAAAAACATAATTAAAAATGTTAAGATGCATGATAATGAATCCATTAATGATTTTATCACAAAAATGCAAGATGTTGTTTATAAAATGATGTCAATAACATTTCAAGCCAATAATTTTTTATTTTTTTATCAATAGTGGTGAGCCTAAATTTAAAATGGTCATACAATATTGATAAATTGAGTGGTTACTTGTTAAATTTTTAATAAAACAATGCAAATGATAAAATGGAAATGTCTTTTTACACAGTTTATAAGAAGAGGGAGAAATACAAAACAATATCATAATTAAAATGATCAAAATCAGAATAGACAATATCAAGATAATTCACATAATCATTACAGAATTGCATCCACCTCAAGAGATAGATGAAGAAGTCCAAGTAAATATTTTGAAGAAGAGGTGGAGAAGGATAAATATTTTTGAAGAAGAGGTGGAGAAGGCTCTTGTGTGGAAGAGGAAGGAGAAGAGATGGGTCTAAAGAAATATTAAGTGTACAATGTTGGTATGGTAACTAATTTGATCATTTTGAGAAAAATAAACTAGAAATGAGAAGGTATTTATGTTTAGTTTAATTGTGCATAATGAAGAAAGTGAGGCATGACATTGAAGGATGCTCAACATTTATGAAATCTTAGGAGGAACTATTCACAAGAATAGATAGAAATTATTCCAGTAAATTTGTATTTGGAAATGATAGTGCACTAGAGGTTAAAGGAAAAGGTATAGAGGTTATCCCAACAATGAATTGAAACAAGTTATTGATGATACATTGTTGACACTAGCGCATAAAATGACCCTACATTTCTTAAGGAAAATAATGGAGTGAAATTACAAGTTAGTATTTGATAAGAAATAATGTTTAGTCATAGGAAAGCTTAATTGAAATGCAGTTGTAGCAAGAGGAGAAATGATTGCAGATAGAATTTTCAAACTCATTTTTCCAACCACTGAGTCAAATTCATATACTTCTCAATAGAATGGTATTGTAAAATGGACGAATAGGCCAATTATTTAGATGGATAAAAGTATGTTAAAAACAAAGTAGTTCATACAATAGTGTACACATTGAACAAGTGTCCTATAAGAGCAATGTTGGATTTGATTCCAAATGAATCATGGTGAGGGTATAAGCCTAGTGTTGTACAAATGAGTATATTTCGATGCATTGAAAGTAAAGAGGATGAAAATGGGTGATAAAAGAATTAAGTGTATTTTTATTCAATATAGCATAAAAACTAAAAGTTACAGGTCATTCAATCTCGAATAGAATAATATCACAATGAAAATAAATATTGTGTTTGATGAGAAAGGAATTTCTTAGATAGAACAAATTTAAATTGAATTAATAAAGGATGAAGCGATGATTGGTGATGAATCTATTTCTAAATTAGCTAATATAGTCAAGAGGATACCTAAGTGGCTAGTCACAGGACATTCAAAAAATAACATTTTGGATAGAAATTTTGAGAGAAGAGTCACCATATCACAAAGCACAACGAACTTTGACTATATGACACAAGTAATGAATATGGATGAACTATGGAATTATGCAAAAGAATTAGAAAATAATGAATGGAACGAAGCAATGGAAGCAAAATTTAATGACTTGGTAAGAAATGATACATGGAACTTGGTCATTTCACCCAAAGGAAAAGATGCAATGGATACTAAATGGGTATGTAAAGCTAAGTATAAATGAAATGGTACAGATGAAACTACAAGGAGAACACCTTCTAGAGGAGGTTTTGCGGAGGTTTTAGTGTTACAAAATTTGACAAAAAATTCAAAAAAAACTCTTCTACAGCCTCCTCTATTGATTGTGGGGGTCTTAAAGAATGGTCCATATAACTAAAAAAAATGAGCGAGTGGAGGTTGTAGGATATGTTTTTTTTCGGTGCTTTTATTGTCAAAACGCATTGGTGCACTCTTTACAAACCTGCCCAAGTGCATTAATATAATACAAATGCACTGGTGCATTTAGAATTATTGTTCACCGGTTTCTCCTATCTCGTTGTATGTAGAGCATTGATGCTCTTATAATTTATATGCACTGGTTTCGCCTTATTTTTGTATGAAGCACTGATGCTTTTTAATTTTTGTATTCCCTGACACATTTAAGTTATAGTGTGCACCGGTGTGTTTGAGTTATCATGAGCCCCAATGTGTTTAATATAATGTGCGCCCTGGTGCATGTATAATTAGTATGTATTAGTGTCTATTTTACCATGTACACTGAAGGGTAGTGAAATTTCAAATATTCGAGGTGAGATGTTAGTGCCATTATTTTTATTAAGCATCAATGTGTATAATATACTAAAAGCATCGGTGTGTACATTATATTTATATCCCCAGTGCATATGATAAAAGTAATGCACCGATGCATACATTATATTTAGTCCCCAAGTCTATATTTTAAACATGATCACATTACAATTTTGAAACAATAAATATTATTGTAGGTTATGTAATTTATGAAACAATGTCTTTTCTCAATAGTTTGTACCAATGCCATATTATAATTAATGTACATCGGTGCATATGACTCCTTAAAATGAACTAATTTCTATATTATGGCACACAACATCTAGTGAGTTCATAAGAATACAGTGCATTGATATCACGGGGTCTTCACTCAGTGAATCTGTGACATAACACTTGCGTTCATGGGATATTGAATAACACCCCTAATATCACTATATATTGATAAATACCTCCCGAAATCCTTTTGCTGAACCCCCCTCCCAATACATATTTCTAATAAAATAAAATCCTATTTTAACTAGATACCCCTTTTTTATACCCCTCAATACCTATAAACCCCTTGATACCCCACACCCCCCTCAATACCTGAAATATGTTGATCTTATTTTTCACAATTAAAAAACCCCCTTTCTCAATGAACACGATAAGATATTGTCAACAGGGTGAAGCCCCCGTGACTCATATGTATATATTTTAATTATATGTTTTTTTTACAAATTTTCAATTAATCATTTCAAAATCAAATATTTTTTATAATAATATTGTTTTGTATTTTTGTTATTGCATTTTGATATAATGGTTGCATTAATGCATTATCCAACGAATTACACCTTTGTTATTTGTAGCAATGTAAAAAATCCACATATTAACTATTCAACAATACAACATTTTACAACATTCGACAATGCAATAAAATAAGAAACACATTTTATTATATATGAATAGGATACCCATTGTCATATAAAAAGGGACAACATAAAGGTACACAATAGTCAAATTACAACCAATACGTAATTGTTACACTTATTGGTAACATGTCCTCATGCAATTGGGACAATATGTCAAGTACATTAAACAAAATCCCTAATTTTCAGAGACAGATATTCCAAAACATACAACTTCTGGTAACATTCAATTATATTGACCATTGTTCATCAGTTGAACTGTTGTCATCGTTGGAGTTGCATGTATGCCTCATTTCTTCATCATTTGTAGGCAATATTGTACTTTGGATTTTAACCTAATGTTTTCTTGATTAGATTGTTTTTTATGTGCTACCCCTTCATCTTCCATCTACAAACATAGAAATAAAATGTAATAAGTAAATTCCCCCCCTCCCCCCCACACACATATATATAGTAGAATATACATGATTGTGTAAATAAAAAGACATACCTTAGCACCAAGTATTTCATAAATAATACACATTCTTTTGAAGCCATGCTTCATGCATTCTCTCAAAATA
Source organism: Picea engelmannii (assembly GCA_009831015.1). Lineage (NCBI taxonomy): Eukaryota > Viridiplantae > Streptophyta > Pinopsida > Pinales > Pinaceae > Picea > Picea engelmannii. Next base: position 683,073 of record ML781984.1, read on the forward strand.
TCCT
>ML781984.1:712271-727643 GCA_009831015.1 Picea engelmannii
TGACAATTCTGCCCTCCCTGGGGCACGCATTTCACACTGGGGCACCCGTTTCTGTATTTGTACATTTCTCCCCAAAATTATTCATTATTTATTATTTATTGTACAAACACCTTTACTTTCAGTCATTACATTCTTTGTCGTCATCGTTGGCGACTTGCATTCTTTTGGCCACACGCAACCCATGTCACCCTTGGATTGGAGCAGTACTTATCATTTACCCTTGCCGGCATCGTCCATATCTTCAGAGTACCCCACAGGTTAGTTACCTCTACCCTATGAATTTGTTCACCTTGTCCCGCCTCCGGCACAACTTAGCACCGGTCTTGTCGTCCCCCTGACACTCGACCTTGTTACACGGTTGCGGCCACTGTTTCTCTCATATATCCTCCAACCAAGGGCAGTCTTGAGTCATCCCACTTCTTGAATTTTTCCATGTACCTCTGCCACTTCCTCACCTCAGTAGATTCCACGGAGCCCCTTTTTGCTTCTGGGAGTTGCATCCCCCTTTTGTCGACATCAGCACACTTTTCCAGAAGGGCGACAGTATCTTGATTCTCATTCTCTATTTTAATGAGAGATCTCAGACGGCACAGGGGGACACACCATTTCCCCCTGCTGTCATTGGCCCCCATAACATTCGACGCCAACACCCTCTCATGTTATGGTGGGTCTTACTTTGCGACTATTGCAGTTATTTTTGTCATTTGCCGAAGACCTCTGAACTTGGTAGGGCCATCAATGCCCACATCATCGTCGCTGCTTATTACAACGATCATTGCCTGTTATTCAGAGTATGTTCCTTTGCAGAATTGTCTTTTTCCTTTATCATTACCGCCCCCGAGGGCACTGCAGTTGTCTACACCAACACTTCCATCTTCTTTTTTCAGAGTTACATCACACAAGCATGGGGCATGCCCGCCTCGTTTGTACACAGTTGTATATTTGTTTTTTCTGCACGTCTCTCAGAAGGTCGAGATACCGGTTCCTTTTTTCTCCAACGGATCGCTCCGAACGGTCCCACTACTGCTTTCCCTTACAACAACATTCTCAATAGAAGAAACATTGATGGATTTCGGCTATATGTATGCTCCTAACCTCATCCATCAGGGGGCATCTGTTATCACTGAAATTTCGTCCACACATGGCGACAAGAACTCTGCATCATCAAAACAGCAATGAAGTCATTCATGGCACTGAATTAATTTCATAGCATTCCAGAAGGGTCAAAAACTATACAAAGTAACCAAAAATTGAAGGGCGCTTTACAGCAGTTTTGTGCACGCGCGCATGCGCAGGACAAAAATGTTTTCTGCGCGCATGCGCGCTCGACACGCGGTTGTCAGTACAAAAACCCGCGCGCCTGCTAGAATGGCGCATTAATTGAATAGGTCGGCCTCCCAACCGCTTACGGACTAGCTCCCAATTTGATTTGACTCCCAAATCAGAGCCAGATCCGCAGAGTCAGTGGGTTAATGACCTAAAGAAACCCTAAAAGGGTCCTTGTTCACACTTTGAGAAGGTTACGTGACCGCCTGAGGAGATGCTATAAAAATCCGTGAGGATACATTGTTTTGGAAAGGAATTCTAAGCATTGTTATGTTGTTCAGATGGTTAAGGGCTCATCCTTTAACAACAACCCATCGGCTGCATCACTGAGAGTTCTTTCACTGCTATGCTCAGTTCTTCTCATTGTAAGGAAAGAAAACTGTGTGAGGGCCTCAAAGAGCCTTCCGTTGGGGGGAGAAGGAACCTCTGGTCTCTTCCTTCAGTGTGCTCCGGTTTCATCAATACAGCAGCCTGAAACCATTGGTGACATCTGTGTTTTGTGTTTGATGTTTGTTGTTTCTTTTCACAGTTTTAATTTGTTTTCAGTTGATATTAGCTTGTAGTTTGTGTTGTTTCATCTAACCCTATGCTCCACAACTGTGCTTCCCTGCTAGACCCAACAGGGCATGCAAGCACTCTCTATTTTCTCACCTGGTGACCATTTGGGTGCGAACAGGGTAGATAGGACCTTTTATCTACAATATTCAAGCCGTTGGAGAAGAGGCAGAAAATATATTAAAGGAAATAAAATTCAACACCAGTTTCATTTGGCAATATGATCCAAGTGGAATCATCGCATAAATGAGAGCTAAAAACAAAAGTGCATAGTATGCTCACACACTCAAACCGAAAATTGAGAAGTATGTAAATCAGAAACAGTGGGAAGAGAACACCTTGGAAGACACTGAACAACAGTCTTCCTTAATCCTGACTTCACAGACTACCACTCCACTAGTGCCAAAGGAAAAAATACCAAGGAAAGATACCTCTCTTTTGGTCACTGAAGTATCAGCGGAGGATTTTCATTTACACAATAAAAAGCCTAAGACCATTCATACTATTCCCAGGTCTGGTGAGGAAGATACTAAGTCTGCCAAAGGGGATAAGGGAGAAGATACACCAATTCCTTCAATCAGCTGTCAGACAACGTCTACTTCTTCTTCAAAGAAGCAGGCTGATATAACTGTGGCCACCCAAATTCCACAGGGATCCACAAGGATGAACATCTTTGAAAAATATGATCTGATTAAGAAGAAAAATGAGACACTGACCAATAGCACCTATGCTCAGTTCTCAAAGAAAACATCCACAACACAACACAGACTGTTATTAGCTTTCGACACAGAAAAAGGAAGAATGCATCTGGCATTTCTGCAGGCACAGATACCTCAACCCAAAGAAATCACTAACTACAAAATTTCAACCCTTGTGTTTGATACCAAACAAGTTCATCCAGCTGATTAGATGGATCTACATAGACAGACTAGAGAAATGGTTTTTTCCACTTTGGCCCATGCTTCCTCTACACCTGCAAAATTACAGGTAGCTCTAAACAATGTTTAGACCCAGTAGAAACTGGAAAATATATCCTCTTTTTCAAAGCATAACAAGATAAAATCCTTAGAGGAATTGGTAGTCAAGATCGGGTATGATCTCTCGAATGTGAAAGGAACAGAGGAGTTGCTAAGGAAAAATAATGTTGATATAGCATCTCTGAGAAAACAACTAAAATTTCCACCCACAGAGGATGCACAAGCTAAGGAGATCGCTAAGACAGAAGGTGAGAAGGATGATATGCTCAAGTTGATCATGGAGAAGAATGCACAGCTAAGGGAAATGAAAGCAGAGCTCGAAAGTTTGGTAAAGGAAAAGGAACAGACAACACCCATGGAAGTCATTACACTGAGTGCATTTCCCCTCACAGGATTTAGCACAACAACTGTAGCAACGAGCACCATAGTAGAAATCCCATCAGCCACCCCATTGACAGCTCTAGAAACAACTATGGAGCTGGCAAAGTCCATGGAAGAGATGAGCTTACAAGAAACACAAATCAACATACTGAAAAAGGAATTTGAGAGCCTTTAGGAACTCAATTCTTCTTACCAGACCAGCTACAACATGGAGAAACAAACATCAGAAAACCTAAAATAGGAATTATAGTAGCTGCAAAAGAAAAAAGTGGTAGGCAAGACCCTTGCCGAAGTAAAGGAGAATATTTAGATGGATATCTCCAAATCCATAAATGAAATATGGCTTATGGTACAGATCATGTTTGAGAAAAATGAACTAGTGATAAGAAGCAGACAGGTTATTGACAAAATAAAAGGAGAGTTGGGAGAAATGGCCACTGAAGCCAATGAAATAATTAAATTCCCGAACTCAAAGACTAGAGAAGAACTGGAAGACTTGAAGATAGAAGACAGGACAAAAACCATCCTAGAAGTCAAGAGGGTTCTGACCAAAATAGGATTGATGCTGAAATTGGAAGAAAAAGTCCAGAACATGGACATCAAAGTTCAAAGGTTTTTCAGCAAGATTGAGGCCCTGCAAAAAAAAAGTCTTCCTGGTTTAATGGTTCTAAACGACAAGTTGATGACCCTTCCAGACTACCAGTAGAAGATGGCTACAATGGCCAAGGATAGTTCCAAGTTCTTGGGGATACAAGGCAGTATAATGGGCAAGGCATTCTTGGAGACTTTACAGCCAGACATCAACATACAGCATGAGATCAAGTATATTTTCATCATCAAACTAACTTTTTCCAAGTACATAGAAAAGGATGAAATATACCGGAGACTACTCAAAGTCACCATTCCTAGTCAGCTAAGATGGGAAGATCTGTGCAATTTGATTGAATAGGAAATGAGGTGTGAAAGTTGAGTCAGTAAACAGATCAGTCGAAGTCATGTGGGTGACTCACTAACAACCTTCCCTAGATTCACCGTGAAGAATTCGACACATCATTGATAGTTCCTAAATTTTTTTATCTTGTTAGCTAGTTAGTTAGATTCAGATTCTGCCACATCTTGATCATTTATGACAGGGTCATTTGTAATTTTCATTATAAATACTTCAAACTTATAAGTACTGGGGGTTGATTTTTATGCCCTAACAAGTTGCAAGCATTGTAATTTTTATCAAGAAGATCTTTCAGTAATATAAAAAGACATTTCATAGGATTCCTGCGTGTCATCTATTGGTGAAGTTTTATATTCTTAGTTGAATGTGTATCTCTTCTAGTTATCATCTTGTTTTTCTAGTCTGATCATTTAAAAGGATTTAAAGTTACAGAATTTACCTTCGCGTACTATGTTGCTATCTTTTAAAAGATCTAAGTGTTTTCTTCTTATATTGTAGTCAAGAAATTCTTGAATTCTTCTTTGTTATAATTAATCATCTCGCCTTTTTCTGCTAACCATCATTTTATTGCTAAAGAATCCAATAGTTGCATTATCCTACCCTGTGAAAAGAATCTTTACATCTATTCTTTGATATCGACCTATATAAAACAGACCCCATAGCCCAATGGATGCGTAAAAAATTTTAGCCATCTTATAAAAACACACAACACTCGGCCCTGCATATTTTAACTAGCTTAATATCTGAATTGAAACAAAGTTAAATCTTACAGAGAGATCCCTCTATGAAACTGATCGGGCTAGCTCCCAGTTTCAGAGTGGTTGGATAAGGTTACCTCTAGTAAATTTCTTCTACTTGAAAACAACCTCTAGGAATTTACAGAGTGATAACAGGATGGAATGTTGTTAGATGTATTCCAACAAAATGAACTATGAGATAACACTGATGTTGTAGATACCTTATTCGAAATCCTGAAACATGCTTCCACCACCCCTCTCTTTGGTCAAGTAAAGAGGTCAAGGTCTACCCAACTAGGGACAACAATGTTAATATACAACTTGAGATAAATTTCTAGTATGTCAGACACATGTTTCTTTGCACTTTTGAGGTAACTAACCATTAAGTCCCTTAATGTGTTAAGGAATCTTGTCATACAGTGAAGGAAGAAAAGGGTTAATTTTATTCATTATTAATGAAACTGAACATTTTTATTTCCCACTAATTGCAAACTACTCAAAGATAAGGTACTTCTGAGTGATAATGTATTTACCGATTGTTGCATAGAGGGAAAGAAAATGCTAAAAATGTTGGGTGTTGAGTACATATATGTTGGATTATTCACTAATACTGAGGGGGGGGGGGTTGAATCAGTGTTAGGCCCGTCCTGCCACTTTTAATCACAATATGCAATAAATTAAGATATCAACAATTTATCACTTATGATTTCATTCAAGATACCATAAACATATAACCACAAATATATAGTATACAAGAATTTTACGTGGAAACCCAAATGGGATAAAACCATAGAATTTTTTCTTACATATTAGAAGATTACATTCATAGGAAGCACCAACTTCCAAAATTATCCAACACCAACTCGAATGAGGAACCAACCTCTGATTTATAGGCTCTAACCTGACAAAAGATACAAATCCCTAGATTCTCCAGCTCCAACTGGAAGGAGGCTCCAACCCCCTAGTTTATCGGCTCCAATATGAAGAAAGATACAACTCCCTTTCCTCGCTCCTTCCTTCCTCTCTTGAATATAAATGTTAGACTCAAACTATCATTTTTATTGTCATTGATATTGATACATAATCATCATCAAAGATGATACAACCACATAAACGTATGCCAAGATATCCAAGAATATCCTCCAAATCATGTGCTCAAAATCACCATGATATGAATCAAACTATGTGCCAAATACATGCCTCAAGAATGTACCAAGACCTCCAAGAAATAACCCTAAAAACATACATAAAGAGATACCTTTAATCATGAGGAAAAAATTGGTGCATGGGATATCATGTATTCATACCTTCTTCAACTTTAGCACAGATACACAATTCACCCATTGTTAGCCCGCAGACACCCGTACTTTGCTCCACTACAATCCGCGTATACCCTATATGTGTTTTCTCCATATAAAAACCACATATATACAAACTTCACCCTTTTGAAAACCATGTATAACCTCAGAAAACTGGTATGGTCAACTCGGTATACTTCACTCTCCTTGACCTCCTTTCTCCTAGGCCAGATTTGCCACCTTACAAACTTTTCCTTTGTTGATATCACTAATCCTCCTAGCACAAGTGTGGGCTCACTTACGCTAGTTCAATTCCACACACTAACACACCAAATGAGAGGTTCTTAATGTGTATTTATACTTTTCCAAGTATTTCCTTTACTTGGATTTAGGGCCGACCTATAACTTCTTGTTTGCAACAAAGTTTCTCATTTTCTTGATTTTTGGGCCGACTTTTAGCTTCTTGTTGTAACCGTTTAGGGGATTTTTAACCATACTTCGGGGCTTGATATTTAAAATTCCATAACTTCTCAACTGTGAGGAACCACTTGGAATGACACTTACAGTTGGAAATGGCATGATGAGGAATATCCATATATGAGAGTTTTGCACGTATTTTCAATGTACTTCATGTTACTTTTCTCAATCAACTTTGGGATTCATGAACACACCTATAGGGATTCTTAACCACTTAACCATATTTCCAAGGATTATTGTAAACTTATTCAAAGTGTCTTCTCGTGAGTTCCATGCTTAAAGCTACTCCATAAGGGGACCAATTTGGAGACTTCTTCAAATACACCCATCACTTCTAGAGGCTTCTAGACTTCTTCTAGGGTTGACATCAATGACAACCAATTTTCCAAAAATGTCCCCTTTTGGAATTGATGGAAACACGCATACTCCCCCTGTGACTGTTTCTCCATGTGTCTTCATTATTACTCCCCCTATATTCATTCTTCTAAATGTTATCTCCTGCTTTGAAATCAATTTCAAAGGGTATCTCCCCCTGTCTTCTTTGTAAAATTTTGTGTAGATCACTATGCAGAAAAAACTACTCCAAATTTCTGTCGAAGATACTCAAATGTCTCTCTTGGGAGAGGTTTGGTGAAGATATTTTCAATTTGTTCTTTTATCCCAATGTACTCCAACTTGATATTATTCTTTGTGACTCATTCCTGTAGACGGTGGAACTTGATAAGAATATGCTTGGTATTGGAATGCATCACTGGATTTTTGGAGATACTTATAGCACTGGTATTTCCATAGAATATTAAAATAGGATCATCATATTTTACTTGTATGTCTTGCAAGGTTTTATTCATCCATAGGACCTGAGTACAACATGCTACGATTGTAATATATTTTTCTTCTACCGTAGATAAGGATACCAAGGATTTCTTCTTGCTTAAACAGGAAACTAGAAAATCACCCAAGTAGAAGGTTGATCCACTAGTACTTATTCTATCATCAATTCTTCCTCCCCAATATGCATATTTGTAGGATACCATAGTCATCTCATTCCCTTTTGGATACCATAATCCAAATTATGTTGTTCCTTTGAGATATCTGAAGATTCTCTTTACTTCCATAACATGAGTTTCCTTCAGTGTTGCTTGAAATATTGCAACCTATCCAAATTCTTGCATCACATCTGGTCCTGAGGCTATCATATAGAGTAGGATACTAATCATATATCTATAGAGTCTCTAATCTATTTCAATTTCCTTAGATTCATCATATTTGCTCAAATTGCAACCAATCACCATATGAGTGCTTACGGGTTTGCAATCTTCCATTAAAAACTTATTCAACATTTCTTTGATGTACTTTGTTTGGGAAATGAAAATACCTTCATCTAGCTGAGATATATGGAGTCCCAAAAAGAAATTCAACTCACCAAGGAGGGATAGTTCAAACTCACTCTGCATGTATTTGGAAAACTTCCTACTCAACCTGTCATCATTGCTTCCGAATATGATGTCATCCACATATACTTCAATGATAAGTATGTTGTCTCGATCCACTTTTATGTAGAGATTGTTATATGCATCACCCTTTATGAATCCTTGTTGTTGCAAGCACTTGTCCAATATTAAATACCAATATCTAAGGGATTGCTTGAGTCCATATAGAGATTTATTCAATATGAATATATAATCTTCCTTTTCTGATAGTAGGAACCCTTGTGGGTATTCTATGTAGACCTCTTCTTCTAATTCTGCATTTATAAATGTTGATTTTATATCCATTTGATATACTCCGATCCTTTTGGAACATGCATAGGCCAAGATCATTATGATTTCTTCCATTTTGGAAATAGGAGCAAATGTTTCTTCAACTTGAGAATATCCTTTGCATACTAGCCTTGCCTTGTTTCTGGTTACCTGTCCATCTTCATTTAGTTTATTTATGAACACCCATTTTGTACCAATCACATTTTTGTCCTTAGGTCTTGGAACCAGCTCCGATGTCTCATTCTTCTCTATTTGATTAAGATTTTCTTCCATGGACTTGATCCAATGTTCATCATTGTTGTCTTCCTAAAATTCGTTTGCTTCAACTGTGGATAATAGTGCTAGATGCCTTTGTTCTAGTGTACGTGCCTGTCTTCTTCCTCTGGTTTCTATTCTTGCATTTTTATCTCCAATAATTTGTTCTAGTGGATGATTCTTCTGAACTCAAAGGTTAGGTGTTTTAGCAGGTGTCTGGAAATCTTGTTGATTGTATTGTGTTTCTTCTTTCTCTTCCTCTGGTTGATTCTCTTCTAGTTCTTCTACTTCTTCTTCCTTCAATTCTTCTTCTACTTCCTGCCTTTTTGAATTTTTTCTTTCGTCTCTGGTATTCAGTACATTTGTTTCATCAATATTTACATTGATGCTTTCCACTATTTTGTTGAATCTTAGGTTATAAAATTTATATTCCTTTATTTTGCTTGAGTATCCAACCAGTATGGCTTTATCAAATCGAGAGTCAAAATTTCCAATCTTGTTATATTCTTTTTTTGTGTAACATTTTCTTCCAAACACTCTAAAGTGCTTGACGTTTGTCAATCTTGCCTTCCACAGTTCATATGGAGTCTTGTCATTATTAATTCTAAGCATTCCTTTATTCAATATATGAACAATTGTATGTACTACTTGTAACCAAAATATATCACCTAACTTGGAATATTTCAACATGGTTCTAGCCATTTCCTGTATAGTTTTGTTCTTGGTTTCAATGACTACATTTTTCCAAGGTGTTGTAGCTACTAAAAATTGTCTTTTTATTCCATGTTCTTCACAAAATTCCATGAATTATTTTGATGTGAACTCACCTCCATTGTATGATCTTAAGAACTTTGTTTTCAAATAAGCATCATTTTCAACCGTATCTTTGAAGAAAAAATAGCAGTTGAGGATTAAGGAGTAGATAGGACCTTTTATCTACAATATTCAAGCCCCTGGAGAAGAGGTAGAAAATATATTAAAGGAAATGAAATTCAACACCAGTTTCATTTGGAAATATGATCCAAGTGGAATCATCGCATAAATAAGAGCTAAAAACAAAAGTGCATAGTATGCTCACACACTCAAACCGAAAATTGAGAAGTATGTAAATCAGAAACAGTGGAAAGAGAACACCTTGGAAGACACTGAACAACAGTCTTCCTTAATCCTGACTTAACAGACTACCACTCCACCAGTGCCAAAGGAAAAAATACCAAGGAAAGATACCTCTCTTTCGGTCACTGAAGTATCAGCGGAGGATTTTCATTTACACAATAAAAATCCTAAGACCATTCATACTATTCCTAGGTCTGGTGAGGAAGATACTAAGTCTTCCAAAGGGGCTAAGGGAGAATGTACACCAATTCCTTCAATCAGCTATCAGACAACGTCTACTTCTTCTTCAAAGAAGCAGGTTGATATAACTGTGGCCACCCAAATTCCATAGGGATCCACAAGGATGAACATATTTGAAAAATATGATCTGATTAAGAAGAAAAACAAGACACTGACCAATAGAACCTATGCTCAATTCTGGCAGCAAACATCCACAACACAATACAGACTATTATTAGCTTTCGACACAGAAAAAGGAAGAATGCATCTGGCATTTCTGCAGGCACAGATACCTCAACCCAAAGAAATCACTGACTACAAAAGTTCAACCCTTGTGTTTGATACCAAACAAGTTCATCCAGCTGATTAGATGGATCTACACAGATAGACTGGAGAAATGGTTTTTTCCACTTTGGCCCATGCTTCCTCTACAACTGCAAAATTACAGGTAGCTCTAAACATTGTTCAGACCCAGTTGAAACTGGAAAATATATCCTCTTTTGCAAAGGATAACAAGATAAAATCCTTAGAGGAATTGGTAGTCAAGATCGGGTATGATCCCTTGAATGTGAAAGGAACAGAGGAGTTGATAAAGAAAAATAATGTTGATATAGCATCTCTGAGAAAACAACTAAAATTTCCACCCACAGAGGATGCACAAGATAAGGAGATCGCTAAGACAGAAGGTGAGAAGGATGAGATGCTCAAGTTGATCATGGAGAATAATGTGAAGCTAAGGGAAATGGAAGCAGAGCTCGAAAGTTTGGTAAAGGAAAAGGAACAGACAACACCCATGGAAGTCATTCCACTGAGTGAATTTCCCCTCACAGGATTTAGCACAACAACTGTAGCAACGAGAACCACAGTAGAAATCCCATCAGCCACCCCACTGACAGCTCTAGAAACAGCTATGGAGCTGGCAAAGTCCATGGAAGAGATGAGCTTACAAGAAACACAAATCAACATACTGAAAAAGGAAGTTGAGAGCCTTTAGGAACTCAATTCTTCTTACCAGACCAACTACAACATGGAGAAACAAACATCAGAAAACCTAAAACAAGAATTGTAGTAGCTGCAAAAAAAAACAGTGGTAGGCAAGACCCTTGCCGAAGTAAAGGAGAATATTTAGATGGATATCTCCAAATCCATAAATGAAATCTGGCTTATGGTACAGATCATGTTTGAGCAAAATGAACTAGTGATAAGAAGAAGACAGGTTATTGACAAAATAAAAGGAGAGTTGGGAGAAATGGCCACTGAAGCCAATGAAATAATTAAATTCCTGAACTCAAAGACTAGAGAAGAACTGGAAGACTTGAAGATAGAAGACATGACAAAAACCATCGTCGAAGTCAAGAGGGTTCTGACCAAAACAGAATTGATGTTGAAATTGGAAGAAAAAGTCCAGAACATGGACATCAGAGTTCAAAGGTTTTTCAGCAAGATCGAGGCCCTGCAGAAAAAAAGTCTTCCTGGTTTAATGGTTCTAAATGACAAGTTGATGACCCTTCCAGACTACCAGCAGAAGATGGCTACAATGGCCAAGGATAGTTCCAAGTTCTTGGGGATACAAGGAAGTATAACGGGCAAAGCATTCTTGGAGACTTTGCAGCTAGACATCAGCATACAGCATGAGATCAAGTATATTTTCATCATCAAACTGACTTTTTGCAAGTACATAGAAAAGGATGAAATATACCGGAGACTACTCAAATTCACCATTCCTAGTCGGCTAAGATGGGAAGATCTGTGCAATTTGATCGAATAGGAAATGAGGTGTGCAAGTTGAGTCAGCAAACAGATCAGTCGAAGTCATGTGGGTGACTCACTAATGGCCTTCCCTAGATTCAGCGTGAAGAATTCGACACATCATTGACAGTTCCTAAATTTTTTTATCTTGTTAGCTAGTTAGTTAGATTCAGATTCTGCCACATCTTGATCATTTATGACAGGGTCATTTGTAATTTTCATTATAAATCCTTCAAACTTATAAGTACTGGGGGTTGATTTTTACGCCCTAACAAGTTGTAAGCATTGTAATTTTTATCAAGAATATATTTCAGTAATATAAAAAGACGTTTCACAGGATTCCTGCGTGTCATCTATTGGTGAAGTTTTATATTCTTAGTTGAATGTGTATCTCTTCTAGTTATCATCTTGTTTTTCTAGTTTGATCATTTAAAAGGATTTAAAGTTACAGAATTTACCTTCACGTACTCTGTTGCTAGCTTTTAAAATATCTAAGTGTTTTCTTCTTATATTGTAGTCAAGAAATTCTTGAATGCTTCTTTGTTATAATTAATCATCTCGCCTTTTTCTGCTAACCATAATATTATTGCTAAAGAATCCAATAGCTGCATTATCCTACCCTGTGAAAAGAATCTTTACATCTATTCTTTGATATCGACCTATATAAAACAGACCCCATAGCCCAATGGATGCGTAAAAAAAATTAGTTGTCTTATAAAAACACACAACACTCGGCCCTGCATATTTTAACTAGCTTAATATCTGAATTGAAACAAAGTTAAATCTTACAGAGAGATCCCTCTATGAAACTGATCGGGCTAGCTCCCAGTTTCAAAGTGGTTGGATAAGGTTACCTCTAGTAAATTTCTTCTACTTGAAAACAACCTCTGGGAATTTACAGAGTGATAACAGGATGGAATGTTGTTAGATGCATTCCAACAAAATGAACTACGAGATAACACTGATGTTGTAGATACCTTATTCGAAATCCTGAAACATGCTTCCACCACCCCTCTCTTTGGTCAAGTAAAGAGGTCAAGGTCTACCCAACTAGGGACAACAATGTTAATATACAACTTGAGATAAATTTCTAGTATGTCAGACACATGTTTCTTTGCACTTTTGAGGTAACGAACCATTAAGTCCCTTAATGTGTTAAGGAATCTTGTCATACAGTGAACGAAGAAAAGGGTTAATTTTATTCATTATTAATGAAAGTGAACATTTTTATTTCCCACTAATTGCAAATTACTCAAAGATAATGTACTTCTGAGTGATAATGTATTTCCCAATTGTTGCACAGAGGGAAAGAAAATGCTAAAAATGTTGGGTGTTGAGTACATATATGTTGGATTATTCACTAATACTGAGGGGGGAGGGGGGAGGGGGGGGGTGTTGAATCAGTGTTAGGCCCATCTTTGTTGGCAAATATTGATGGTTGTGTTGATGGTTGTTGTCATTGATGGCAACAACGGAGATAGCAAGATATGAAGGATAAAACCCCTTGGGGATTCGGACGTAAGAGCTCAGGAGGTACAGCATTGAAGAAAACGCGCGCAGCAAGAGATTACAGAGAAGAAGGAAGACAGATATCCAGTGACCATTGGATTCCATTCAAATTTCCCGAAAGGCCGACAACCATCAGATCTACAGAAGTTGCGAAGGAGATAAGTCATCGGAGATTCGGGGATCGGGAGTTTATAATGTCCAAATCTCTTGACATCAAGAACTCTGAAATCGCGATATGCGATTTCGCGATGTAATCACAGCCATCGGATAAGAAATGTTCTGGACCGTTGATCACAGACCGTATCAGAGAATCGGGAATCGGGGTTTTGCGATTCCTGTGAACAAGTGCATCAGAAATCCCGAAATCATGAAACGCGATATTACGATTCAATCGCAATCGTTAATGCAAGATCACACCAGGACCATTGATCACATCTCTGTACGGAATTTCGGGGATCGGGTGGAAGGAGTATGAACGAAACGAGAGATCGAAAGTCTCGAAATCCCGAAGGCATCGAGACTGTCCATTTGAGGGACAGGTGTCGGAAATCAGGAGCGAGTCAGCATATCGCCAATCCGGAAATCGGAGTTCCCAAGGTCAAAAGAAACAGGACATCGGAAGTCCCGAAATCCCGACACAATCGGGACCATCCATCTGAGAGGACGCGTGGCAGGAGATTGGTGCCATCGGCGAAAGGCCCAACAGGAGGTTGTTCATCGACTAATCGGGTTAGGTTGTGGTCATGGGTAATGGTCACATGGACCAGGGTTCAGTCAGGAGGGCTGAAGCGCATCACGAATCGGGAAATCGCGAATCCCGTTGACATAAACATTTTGTCATCGCAAGTTCCGAAACTACGATGGAGTGATAAGACCAAGGTCGCACGGAGGCAGGTCACATGGACCATTGTGTAGCTGGAAGGGGCTAGCATATGGAATGCCAAACCCCGATTCGAAAAGGCGTGCATAGATTTAATTCAAATTTCCAAAAGGGGCCCGATTTCCTCCGGGCAATAAATATGGGACCCGATGAGCGTTGAACGGGTCCTGGACCAATGGGTTTAAAAAGGGGTTGATGCCCTCAACAGACAGGAAAGTCGAAGGACGTGGAGGCTATTGTTCTGACAGTAGGGATATCTACTGGTGGGTGATGTCATTTGTGCAGGCAGTCAGGTGGCAGATCTACAGTGACAGAGAGATCTCGGCTGTGGGTTCAATAACCATGAGATCAGAGGCATCATCTCCAGGTTTAGTGAGTTGTTTAATATGTGTCCTTTGGTAACTGCCTGACAGTCTGTAGATCCGTGTTTACTCTTGAGATCATTTCTGTTACTGTCATAACCACTAGATGAAACTGCCTGATCTAGTGTGAAAATTAATGAAACGTGGTCAGCAGTGAGTATGAGGGTTAAACCCTTCAGCAGTAGCAATCTGCGAGTAGAAACTGGTGCTATTTTCAGGGGGTTGAAGCTCCCTTCCAGGAAAGGCTGGTAAACAAGAGAAGGTTGTAGCCTTCTGCAGGTAGAAGCCTGCGTACTAGTATGAGTTTGCACTAGTACATTGTTGTTGAATGTTTTCTTAGTAATAATAATTGAAGACAGAGACAACAACAATGGTGGTTTTCTCCCTATTTGGGTTTCCACCTTAAATCCTGGTGTTCATGTGTCCTATTCATCTGTGTTAGTTTATTTTGTTGAATTACTGTTTAAAAGACATCTGATGAATGAAGAAATCCATAATATGATCTCTGGATGCACTACTGTTTTCATAAGAATATACAACAACTGGTCTTTATAAAGTAGACTAAGATTTTTTAGTGAAAGAAAAGTGAAAAATTGTTGAAAAAATATTGATTCACCCCCCCTTCTCAGTATTTTTTCAACAATTGGTATCAGAGCCTGGTCCTTCTGAAAAGGCTTAACCGCTAGAAGGAAGATCAATCAAAATGATCAATCAAGACGGAATGGCATCTATTAGGCCTCCACTCTTCAATGGAAACAATTTAATCTTCTGGAAAACAAGGATGAGATCTTATCTTCAGTCTCTGGGAGCAGATGTATGGGC
>ML781984.1:735990-776193 GCA_009831015.1 Picea engelmannii
CGAATATGATGTCATCCACATATACTTCAATGATAAGTATGTTGTCTCGATCCACTTTTATGTAGAGATTGTTATATGCATCACCCTTTATGAATCCTTGTTGTTGCAAGCACTTGTCCAATATTAAATACCAATATCTAAGGGATTGCTTGAGTCCATATAGAGATTTATTCAATATGAATATATAATCTTCCTTTTCTGATAGTAGGAACCCTTGTGGGTATTCTATGTAGACCTCTTCTTCTAATTCTGCATTTATAAATGTTGATTTTATATCCATTTGATATACTCCGATCCTTTTGGAACATGCATAGGCCAAGATCATTATGATTTCTTCCATTTTGGAAATAGGAGCAAATGTTTCTTCAACTTGAGAATATCCTTTGCATACTAGCCTTGCCTTGTTTCTGGTTACCTGTCCATCTTCATTTAGTTTATTTATGAACACCCATTTTGTACCAATCACATTTTTGTCCTTAGGTCTTGGAACCAGCTCCGATGTCTCATTCTTCTCTATTTGATTAAGATTTTCTTCCATGGACTTGATCCAATGTTCATCATTGTTGTCTTCCTAAAATTTGTTTGCTTCAACTGTGGATAATAGTGCTAGATGTCTTTGTTCTGGTGTACGTTCCTGTCTTCTTCCTCTGGTTTCTATTCTTGCATTTTTATCTCTAATAATTTGTTCTAGTGGATGATTCTTCTAAACTCGAAGGTTAGGTGTTTTAGCAGGTATTTGGAAATCTTGTTGATTGTATTGTGTTTCTTCTTTCTCTTCCTCTGGTTGATTCTCTTCTAGTTCTTCTACTTCTTCTTCCTTCAATTCTTCTTCTACTTCCTGCCTTTTTGAATTTTTTCTTTTGTCTCTGGTATTCAGTACATTTGTTTCATCAATATTTATATTGATGCTTTCCACTATTTTGTTGAATCTTATGTTATAAAATTTATATTCCTTTATTTTGCTTGAGTATCCAACCAATATGGCTTTATCAAATCGAGAGTCAAAATTTCCAATCTTGTTATTTTCTTTTTTTGTGTAAAATTTTCTTCCAAACACTCTAAAGTGCTTGACATTTGTCAATCTTCCCTTCCACAGTTCATATGGAGTCTTGTCATTATTAATTCTAAGCATTCCTCTATTCAATATATGAACAGTTGTATGTACTACTTGTAACCAAAATATATCACCTAACTTGGAATATTTCAACATGGTTCTAGCCATTTCCTGTATAGTTTTGTTCTTGGTTTCAATGACTACATTTTTCCGAGGTGTTCTAGCTACTAAAAATTGTGTTTTTATTCCATGTTCTTCACAAAATTCCATGAATTATTTTGATGCAAACTCACCTCCATTGTATGATCTTAAGAACTTTATTTTCAAATCAGCATCATTTTCAACCGTATCTTTGAATATCCTAAAAAAAAAAAAATCCTCTAACTCTGTCTTGAGAAAAAAACCTCTCGTCATTCTTGCATAATCATCAATAAGTAGCATGAAGTACTATTCGTCATTCAACCCTTTTGTTATCATCGGTCCACATAGATCGGTGTGAACAATATCCAATGGTTTTGTTGTAGAGTATTCCATTGTTTTAAACTTAGTTCTCGTTTTCTTTCCTTGTAGATAGTGCTTGCACATACTATTGGTTGGCTTTGAAATTTCAGGTGTTTCTCTTATTGCTTCCTTTTTGTTGTTTTTGACAAGATTGTCAAGGTTCATATTCAAACCCATTCTTTTGTTCCAAAACCAGGTTTCATTTTCTTTTCTGAAGAAACATATTTCCTTTCCAATCTCATTTAAGATGTAAATGTTGTTTTGAGTCCTTATTGTTGTCAACACCAACTTGCATGATCCTTCTTTCCTCATCTCACATTTTTTTTTAAGTCGAATAGAAGTTTGTGTCCCTAGTCACACATTTGACTCACACTTCACAGATTATGCTTCATATTTTCAATAAGTAGGACATTTTCTGCCATGGCATATTTACTTCCAAGCTTGACTATGCATTTTCCTATAATTTTGGTTGAGTTATCATTCCCGAATGAAACTAATCCATCTCTTTATTTCTTTAGAGTTACAAACCTGTCCTTGTCACCTGTCATGTGCTTTGAAAAACTACTTTCAATGTACCAATCACTTTTCTTCTCTGAGATTGTAGAGAAATCAAACATTCTTCAATGTTCAGTTTATCTTTCTTCCTTTTCCGTATCCTTGATGGTTCTTTTACATGACTAGTAAGATCTTTCTTTGGTTACTTTGGAGGAACAGTCAATCTGAAATCTTTGGCCATGTGTCCAAAATTGTTGCATTTGTATCATTCTACTTCATTATTTAATGAGCCAAAACTATTATATTTTATGTTGTACGCTTCATGAGTCTTTCTTACATCATGATTTCAAGAGAAACCTTCATAGTTGCTTATGTTCTTAGCATAGGCTCTACAGTTTATACACTTGTGCACAAAATTGTTACAGGAATAACATAAACCAAGAAAAATATTTTGGTACCTGAGTGTGGGGGATCTTCTAGGTGTTGCATATCTTCTGTAATATTCTTCTTGAGTTCTTTCCATTGTTGGTTGTTGATTCTTTGTTATGGATCTTCTAGGTGGTGCAGCTCTTTTGTAATATTATTCGATTGTCTGAATGTTATCCTATGAAAACTTTCTTTCTTCCTTCTTCTTTCTTGATGGGACCTCTAATGAATTCTACATAACTCGCTTTTTATTCTTCCTTTTCTGTCGTCATGGAGCTCAAACCCTTCTCGGTATGCATTTGTTTGTATCCTAGTCTAGACTTGTCATAGTATGGCCTCTGAATGTTGATGATTTCTTCCAATATTTTGGTGTTATTATGTTCCATGTCCTTCTTTTGAATTCGCTTCCTGAGTGAGACTATTTCTACTTCCAATATCTCCTTCATTTTATCCTTTTCTTCCAACTGGTTTTTGAGTGTTTCTTCAATCCTTTTTTCTTCTTCTACTTGGACCTTTATATTTGTAATCATGTGTTGGAATTATTCAGAGTTGGGATTTTGACAAACCTCTTTTAGCTTGACCAATTCTTCCTTGACTGACTTGTTTATCTCCCTTTCACTTTTTAGCTAACTTAAGTGGTTGATTAGTTCTTCTTCAAGATCTACTTCACCTTATTATTCATAATCTTCTTCATCATTTTGTTGAGTTTCCAATGTCATAAAGAGACTCTTTTTTATTCACTGACATTGTCATCATCATCATGATATGATGAACTATCTTCTCTTGAGTAGAGACTTTTCTTGAAGACATTATTTTTATTTCCCTTTTGGTATTTCTTTTCTTTCTTGGGAACTTCATCTTCATCACTTTCTGAATTCTTAGCATAAGGACATTTAGCAACAAAATGACCAATTTTATCACAATTAAAGCATATTAAAGGAATCTTACATTTGTACTTGTCATATCCTCTCTTCAACTTCCTTATGAAGTTGGTTATTTCTTCATCTTCGTCTGAATCATCATTACAGCTGCAGTTTGACTTTGACTTCTGCCTATTCTTTCTTGTCTTCTTGGATGCTTTGAAAATTGCTTCCTTCTTGGATGGATTATCATGTTTTTATCTCATTTCATAAGATATAAGTATTCCATGTAGCTCATCCATGCTCAACGTAGAAAGATCTTCTATTTATTCTATGGATGAAATATTAGGGTCAAATCTCATTGGAAGAGACATTAGTACCTTTTGAACAATTACTGGTTCTTTAATTTCTTCTCCCAAGACTTTAATAGTGTTCACTATTTCATCAACTCATATAAAATAAGCTACAATATCTCCATCTTCCTTCATTTTCAATTGTGCAAATTAACCTCTATAAGTTTGAAGCTTGGCCCCCTTTGAGTTTGGAATCTCCTTCATAAAAATTTTAAAGTTTGTCCCAAATATTATTTGTAGAATCACAATGCACACCCTTTGTTGGATTACTAAGAGGGGGGGTGAGTCAATAATGAGCAATTATACCACTTTTAACCACAAAATGTATTCTTTAACTTTTACCAATAGTGTTCAATAGTTTATCATCAATGTATCATCTATGAATGCATCCAATATATATATCATAAGAATGTAAATATAAGCAACATCACATGAAGAACACAATACACCATTTTTTACGTGGAAACCCAAATGGGAGAAAAACATAGAATGATTTCTTATATATATCAAGAATTCATTCATAGGAAGCATCAACCTCCAAATTTTCCAGTTGCAACTAGAAGAAGGCTCCAACCGATTATTCTCAAGCTCCAACCTAAAGGAAGATACAACTCCATAAATTCTCTGGCTCCAACCAGAAGGAGGCTACAACCCCCTGAGTTCTCTAGCTCCAACCAGAAGGTGGCTCCAACCTAAAGGAAGCTCCAACTCCCTAATTCTCTGGATCCAATCAGAAGGAGGCTACAAACTCCTTTCCTTGCCCCGTCCTAGCACCCTAAAATATAAATGTAGACCAATTGTCATGAACTATGCAACTGTCATTGCCACAAACTCTGTCACTACTAGTGTCAATGTCATTGTCATTGTCATTATCACTATCACATCAACCTGTCCAACCTGTCACTGTCTCATCCACGAAACTAGATCCACTCTCATCCACATTCAACTCATATCAATATCACCAAGAGCATATATCAAACCATATTATCAACATCAACAACGCATGTCTCTACCAAGAATGCACCAAGATCACCAACATACCATCACAATATATGTGTATGTACCATACCATGTACCAAACCTGTATCATGCATCAACCATGCATCAACTTGTAGAACAACATATACCATCAACCATGTACCAACCATGTAAATCAACTATGTATATCAACACAATACCATGTACCAACCATGTACATCAACACCATACCATGTACCAACCATGTACATCAACTATCACCATATACCATGTACCATGAAATCAACCATATGCCAAGAATATGTGATAAATGTGTACCAAGCATGTATATATATCACCAATAAGTGCCTCATACATATACAAAAAATATGTCTCAAACAATGTGCCCAATATCCAACATGCTCCTCAAACCATGTGCCTCAACCATATACCATATCACTCATGATATGTCTCAATCATGCCATACACCATAACATCATCAACATGTAACCCTCAAAACATGCATATAAACATACATGTAACTTTGTAACAGACCTAGTGTATGTGATCACATACTTGTAGACCCTCCTAAATTTCAACAACAAGAGAATAACATCTTCATCAAACATTACCTTAGTCTCACGGGACTAGTTTTGGATTAGTCAGAAACCTTAACCTTCAACAAGCATAAATCTGTACCTATAATGAATAAATGTATGAAAATTGTAACAAACATTATCCAGTATCGTCTCTGCAATTCCCCTAGTTTTCACTGGTTGGAACGTCCCAAAAAAGGAGTTATAGAAAAAATGGCAGACCTTGTTGAATTCTGGCTTATTTTAGAGAGAGAACTTGTAGAGCATGACCCGCACAGAATATTTGATATATGGATCTAAAAATTTCACACAACATACTACAACCTATAATATATCTAATTTATTTCGTATCACTGAATTTTTATCTTCTATGCAGAAGTTATGATTGTTTTACCCAGAACACATGTTTGAGACTAGTTCTAGGACTTGCCAAAAACCCTATCTTCCACACAGTGTGTCTCCAAAAATGAAACAACCCAGAAGCTTAAATTTCTACCATAGGTACCTTGATATGTCATATAAATATCCTCCATATTTCACTATCTGAATCATTCTAGAAAAAATGTTATAGAAAAAATGGTAAGATGACCTGTAAATAACATACCTTAGAACACATCCTCACAAGTTTTCATTCTCCCTTGGAATTCCGCCCTTCTTTACTTCATATTTCCTCTAAAAAATGCCTCATATATATTTGGTTACCTCATATAAGAATCACTTGATCAATTATATATATATTCAATGAACTTGTGTGTATTTGTAATGTACTAATGAGAGACTTCTTGAGGTGTATTTATAATTTTTCTAAGTAACATATTTCCTTAAATTTGGGACCACTCTCCTTAACTTTAGGACTTATTTCCTTAAATTTAGTGCTTCTTGAACTTTCTTTTTACAACCAATTTACCCTTTCATTAAAGACTTGTAACCAACTAGGGGCTTCTTGACCACTCTTCGGTCTTCCAACTTTACAAGGCCATATCTCCCTAACCATGAGGAACCATGTGGCATTCCACATATCACCAGAAATGGCTCGACAAGTATTATCCATATATGAGGGTCATGCCTAGATTTACACTGTCCTTTCTATCCATAATCCCCATTCAAATTTGGGTACCAAAACCACACCATCGAGGCTACCAGAATATGCTACCAGACTTCTTCAAGGGTTGAAATCACTCTCTAAGGGTTGAAATAAATCTCCAAGATCACTCTCCAATGGTTGAAATCAATGAAAACCAATTGTCCAATCCAACTTTCCAACAACCTTGACATATACTGAATCAACCAAGCCATTCAGAATAGTATGTTTTTCCTTCAAATTGTTTTCACTAAGCTTCTTTCCATCTTTATCTGTTGGGGGAGTGGCAGGTTCCCTCTATCCATATACTATTGCTTACTAGACATCAAATCCATGTGATTTCACAAGCATTTTCATCATTCTTCTCTACGATGCATAGTTCTAACCATCGAACAATGATGTTCCATTCTTAGTGCACTTCATGATCTACCTTCCAGTGGTTATAGTATTTTTGAAGGACCTGATCTGATACCAATTGCTAGAATATTCAATAATACTGAGAGGGGGGGTGAATCAATATTAAGAACTTATTACCACTTTGAATCAAAATATAAAAGCAATTAATATATAAATAATTTATCACTTATGATTACATTCAATATACCATAAACATATAACCAAAAATACACATTACACAATAATTTTTCATGGAAACACAAATGGGAGAAAACAACAGAATGTTTTCTTATGTATCAGAACATTACATTCATAGGAAGTTCCAACTTCTAAAATTATCCAACACCAATTGGAAGGAGACACCAACCCCCTAAATTGCAGGCTCCAACCTGAAGGAAACTACAACTCCCTATATTCTCCAACTCCAACTGGAAGGAGGCTCCAACCCGAAGGAAGCTATAAATCCCTTTCCTTGCCCCTTCCTTCCTCCCTTGAATATAAATGATAAATTCAATCTATTACTATCACCGATATTGATAAAAAATCATAATCAAAGCTAATAAAACCACATAAACTTTGTCAAGATCTCTAAGAATATCCTCCAAATCATGTGCTCAAAATCACCATGATATGAATCAAACTATCTGCCAAAGACATGCCTCAAACATGTACCAATACCTCCAATATATAACCCTAAAAAAATACATAAAGACATACCTTTAATCATGAGGAACAACTTATTACATGGGATATCAGATATTTGAACCTTCTTTAACTTTAGCATAGATACGCAATTCACCCACTGTCATCTCGTGGAAACCCACACTTTTCTCCATTGCAATCCATGTATACCCTATACACAATTTTTCTATATGAAAACCATGTATATATGTGCTTCACCCTTCTGAAAACCACATATAACCTCAAAAAATTGGTACGGGCACCTCTATACACTTTTCTCTCCTCGGCCTCATTTCTCCTAGGCTAGATTAGACACCTTATAGACTTTTCCTTTGTTGAGATCACCAATCCTCCTAGCACAAGTGCAGAATCACTTATCCTAGTTCCATTCCAAAAACTCACACACCAAATGAGCTGTTATTAATTTGTATTTATACTTAAATCCAGGTACTTCCTTTACTTGAATTTAGGGCCAAGCTATAAATTCTTTTTTGCTGCAACTTTTCTCCTTTTCCTGATTTTGGGGTCGACTTGTAGATTCTTGTTGTAACCGTTTAAGGGATTTTTAGCAATACTCTAGGGCTTCATCATTAAGAGAGAATAAATTTTCAACAATTAGCCATGTTGCATGTGTGGCATGTCTCACATAGAAGTGAGCCATAATTTATGTCAATCCCAGCAAATTCAATAGGCATGAAACATATAGAGAATACATGGACTAATAAATTCAAGGATGAAGTATGGAGCCTACGATTGAGCATAGTTATGGATGGAGTTAACTCGTATTCCCTCCAAAACACCATGTATTCTATTTGGACAATGGTTGTGATCAATCAAAATATCCCCTTATGGATGTATGTGAATAATGAACATCTTACATTGGCTCTTATAGTCCTGAGAAAAACAAAAGTGAAGAGAATGGATGTCTACCTCCAATCAGTGATCGATGAACTTAAGAAATTATGGGAAGGGATACATGTATATGATGTACCAATACCCATTCCAATGGAGAGGTATTTTACATTGTATGGCATATGTGTTTTAAAATTGGTTGTCATTGATGTCAACCCTAGAAGAAGTCCAGAAGCCTCTAGAAGTGATGGGTGTATTTCAAGAAGTCTCCAAAGTGGTCCCCTTATGGCATAGATTTAAGCATGGCCCTTACAGGAATATGCTTTAAAGAAGTCTACAAGAAGCCATGGAAATATGGTTAAATGGTTAAGAAGCCCCAGAGGCGTGGTCATGAATCCTGAAGTTAATTGAAGAAAAAAAGTATGAAGGACATCATAATTACATGAAAAATGCCCATATATTGATAGCCCTCGTCAATCTGTTTCCAATGCTAGGTGGAAAGCCATGTGGTTCCTCACAGTTGAGAATTTATGACCCCTTAAAGATGAAGACCCAAAGTATTGTCAATAAGCATTGTATCTAAGGTCAAAGAAGCTACAAGTTGGCCCTAAAGTCAAGTAAAGGAGAAATGTTTTTGCAAACAAGAAGTTACAGGTCAGATCAAATATCAAGTAAAGATGTTACTTGGAAGGGTATAAATACACATCAAGAACCTCTCATTTTATCACCAAACAAGGATTTGATTTCTTAGCGAAAGAGAAGTAGCGGAGTTGTGCAAAAGAGGGAGTGCTTGGAGCCGCAGATTGGAAAAGGGTTTTCAAAAAACACTATTTGAGTAGAGCCCCATGGGTCAAGCATAGGGTGTCCCATGAGCCCCCATCTAGTTGTCCTGGTATCATCATGCAAGGTCTCTCCTATTTCACGGTCTAGTCCCACGAGGCTGAGGAAAAATTTGAAGAAGGTGTTATTCTCTTGATGTTGAAGTTAAGGAAGGTTCGATGATCAATGATCTCATGCACCATGTTTTGAGGGTTATATCTTGATAATTTTCAAATATGCTTGAGGCATATATTGGAGGTATTGGCACGTGTTTGAAGTACATATTAGATATTTTGGCACATGTTTAAGGCACATTTTGGGTATATGCTTTGAGACATGGTATATTCTTTGAGGCATATATTGGATGTCTTGGCACATGGTTTGATGCATACCATGGTGCTTATGAGCACATGACTTGGAGGATATTCTTGGATATCTTGGCATGAATTTTATGTGGTTGTATCAGTTTTGATGATGATGATATATAATTATCAGTGAAATCAACAATAATATTTTGATTCTCTTATTTATATTCAAGGGAGGAAGGAAGGAGCAAGGAAAGGGAGTTGTAGCTTCCTTCAGTTTGGAGCCTATAAACTAAGGGGTTGGAGCCTCCTTCCAGTTGGAGCTATAGAATATAGGGAGTTGTATCTTCCTTCAGAATAGAGCTTGTAAACAAGGGGTTGGTGCCTCCTTCTAGTTGGTGCTGGATAATTTTGGAAGCTGGTGCTTCCTATGAATGTAATACTTTGATATATAAAAAAGAATTATTTGGTTTTCTCCCATTTGGGTTTCCACGTAAAACATTCTTATGTACTTTTTATTTGTGGTTATATGTTTATGGTATCTTGAAGGCAATCATAAATGAAAATTTTGATATCTTAAATGATTGCATATTGTGATTAAAGTGGTAAAAAGTAACTAATATTGATTCACCCCCCCTCTCAGCATTAGTGAATAATCAAACAATTAGTATCATTGTAGGTCCTTCAAAAATAGTCTAACAACTAGAAGGTAGATCATGAGGTGAACTAAGAATGGAATTCCATTGTTTGATGGTCAGAACTATGTATTATTGAGTAGAAGGATGAAAACGTTTTTGCAAGAACGTGGATTTGATTTATGGTAAGTGGTAGTAGACAAATACAAGGCACCCGCCACTCCCCCAACAGATAAAGATGGAAATAATCTCAGTGAAAACAATTCAAAGTCTAAAAATGTTATTTTGAGTGGCCTGGCTAGTTTAGTATATGTCAAGGTTATACATTGTGACTCTACAAAGGATATTTGGGACAAACTTTAAAACATTTACGAAGGAGATGCCAAAGTCAAAGGGGTCAAGCTTCAAACTTATAGAGTTCAATTTGAACAACTGAAAATGAAGGAAGATGAAGATACTGCAGCTTATTTTTTGCGATTTGATGAAATAATGAACATTATTAAAGGCTTAGGAGAAGAAATCAAAGAACCAATAATTGTTCAAAAGGTACTAATGTCTCTTCCATTGATATTTGATCCTAAGATTGCATCCTTATAAGAAAGAGCATATCTTGCTACATTAAGCATGGATGAGTTACATGGAATCCTTACATCTTATGAAATGATAAAAGAGTAGGATAATACATCTAGGAAGGAAGCAACTTTCAAAGAATCCAATAAGAAAAGAAAGAATAAGAAAAATTCAAAGTCAAACTGCAACTACGGTGATTATTTATATGAAGATAAAGAAATAACCAACTTCATAAGGAAGTTTAAGAGAGGAACTAGAAAGTACAAAGGTAAGCTTCCTTTAAAATGTTTTAATTGTGGTAAAATTGGTCAATTTGCTACTAAATGTCCTTATGATAAGAGTTTAGAAAGTGATGAAGAAGAACTTCCCAGGAAAGAAACGAAATACCAAAAGGGAAACAAAAGGGGAAATAAAAGAAAAGTCTCCAAGAAAATCCTCTACTCAATAGAATATAGTTCCTCATTTTATAAGTCTGATCATCATAGTGACAGTGACTAATAAAGAGTGCTATTTATGGCATTGGAAACTCAACAAAGTGATAAATAGGATTATGAAGAAGAGGGTGAAGTAGATATTCAAGTAGAACTAATCAGTTCCTTAAGTGAGCTAAAAAGATAAAGAAAAACAATTCACTAAAGGAAGAATTGATGAAGTTGAAGGAAGGTTCACAAAATCCCAATAAAAACAATGAAGAAGTCTAGCATATGATCATAAATTTAAATCTCTAGGTAGAAGAAGCCAGAAGGATTGAGTAAATACTCAAAAACCAATTGGAAGAAAGGGAGAAAATGAAGGAAATATTGGAAGAATAAATAAACTCACTAAAGAAGGAAATTCATAAGGAGGACATGCAACATAACAAAACCAAAATATTGGATGAAATCATGAGCATTCAAAGGCCATACTATGACAAGTCTTGACTAGGATACAAAAAATGCATACTGAAAAGGGTTCAAGCTCGATGATGGTATAAAAGGAAGCAGAACAAAAGAGTTATGCAGAAGTCACTGAATGCCCTATCAAGAAGGAATAATGAAAGTATTCAAAGGAGAACATTAAAGCAACAGAGAGAACTCAAAAATAATATTACAAAAGAGTTGCACCACCTAGAAGATCCAAAACACAAAAGCAGGAACCAACAATGGAGAGAACTGAAGAAGAAGATTATAGAAGGGATGCACCACTTAGAATATCCCCTACACTAAAGTACCAAACTATTTTTCTTGGTTTATGTTATTATTGTAACAATTTTGGGCACAAGGATATTAATTATAGAGCCTATGCTAAAAACATAAGAAACTATGAAGGTTACTCTACAAAGAATTATCTCAGAAAGCCTCATGAAGCATATAACAAAAGTTATAACAGTTTTGGCTCATTAAATAATGAAGTAGAATGATACAAATGAAACAATTTTGGACACATGGGAAATAATTGTAGATTGACTATTCCTCCAAAGGAACCCAAGCAATATTTTAATAGTCATGTAAAAGAACCATCAAGGATATGTAAAAGGAAGTAGGATAAACTGATCATTGAAGAATGTTCAATTTCTCTACAAGACCAAAGAAGAAAAAGTGATTTGTACATTAACAGTGGTTGTTCAAAGCACATGACAAGTGACAAAAACAAGTTTGTAACTCTAAATAAAGAAAGAGATGGATCAGTTTCTTTTGGCAGTTATAAATCAACCAAAATTATAGGAAAAGACACAGTCAATCTTGGAAGCAAAGATTCCATGCAAGAAAATATCCTACTTGTCGAAAATATGAAGCATAATCCGCTAAGTGTGAGTCAAATTTGTGACCAAGGACACACACTTCTATTCAACTCAAAGAAATTTGATATTAGGAAAGAAGGATCAGGAAAGTTGGTGGGGACAACAATAAGGACTCCAAACAACATATACATATTAAATGATATTGGAAAGGAAATTTATTGCTTGGGAAAGGAAAATGAAAGTTGGCTTTGGAACAAAAGAATGGGTCATATGAACTTTGACAATCTTATCAAAATCAGCAGAAAGGAATTGGTAAGAGAAATTCCTGAAATTTCAAATCCATCCAATACTATGTGCAAACATTATCTACAAGAAAAACAATTAAGAACTCAGTTCAAACCAAAGGAATACTCTACAACAAAACCATTGGATATTGTACACACCGATCTATGTGAACCGATGAGAAAAAAAGGGTTGAATGGCGAATAGTAATTCACGCTACTTATTGATGATTATACAAGAATGACATGAGTCTGTTTTCTCAAGAAAAATTCAGAGGCATTTGAATGTTTCAGGATATTCAAAGAGATGGTTGAAAACAATATTGATTTGAAAATCAATTGTTTGAGATTAGAAAATGAATATGAGTTTACATCAAAATAATTCATATAATTTTGTGAAGAAATGGAATAAAAAGGAAATCCCCAACAGCTAAGACACCTCAGTAAAATGGAGTCGTTGAAAGGAAGAATGAAATTGTATAGGAAATGGCCAAAACCATGTTGAAATATTCCAAGATGAGTGATATATTTTAGGTACAAGCAATACATACAAAATTTCATATCTTAAATAGAGGAATTCTTAGAATTAACAATTACAAGACTCTAGATGAACTGTGGAAGGGAATATTGACGAACGTCAAACACTTTAGAGTGTTTGGAAGAAAATTCTACATAAAAAGAGAACATAACAAGATTGAAAATTTTGACTCTCGAGTTGATAAAGGCATATTGGTTGGATACTCAAGAAAAATAAAGGCCTACAATTGCTACAACCTAAGGCTCAACAAAATAGTAGAAAGAATCAATGTAAATATTGATGAAACAAATGTATTGAATACCAGAGAAGAAAGAAGAAATTCAGAAGAGCAGGAAGTAGAAGAAGAACTAAAGGAAGAAGAATTAGAGGAAGAAGGAGAAGAACCAGAAGAGAAGAAACATAAGTAGAACAAGAAGAAATAGGAGACAATCAACAAGATTTCTAGACACCCACTAAAACACCTAACCATCGGATTCATAAGAATCATCCACTAGAAAAAATTATTGGAGATAAAAATGAAAGAATAGAAACCAGAGAAAACAAAAAGACATATACACCAGAAAAAAGGCATCTATCACTATTGTCCATAGTTGAACCAAGCAACTTTGAGGAAGCTAGAAATGATGAACATTGGATCAAGGCCATGGAAGAAGAAATGAATCAAGTAGAGAATAATGAGACTTGGGAAATGGTTCCAAGACCTAAGGACAAGAATGTGATTGGTACAAAATGGGTGTTCAGAAATAAACTAAATGAAGATGGATAGGTAACTAGAAAAAAGGAAAGGCTAGTATGCAAAGGATATGCTTAAGTTGAAGGAGTAGATTTTGAAGAAACATTTTCTCTTGTTTCCATAATGGAATAAATCATAATGATCTTAGCCTATGCATGTTCCAAAAGTATTAGAGTATATCAAATGGATGTAAAATCAACATTTATAAATGGAGAATTAGAAGAAGAGGTTTGTACATAGAAAAACTAGAAGGGTTCCTACTATCAGAAAACGAATATTATGGTTGTAGATTGAACAAAGCTTTGTATGGACTCAAGCAAGCCCTTAGAGCTTGGTATTCAAAATTGGACAAGTACATACAAGAAGGATTCAAAAAGGGAAATGTAGATAGGAATCTCTACATAAAGGTGGATTGAGACAACATACTTATCATTGAAGTATATGTGGACGACATCATATTTGGAAGTGATGATGACATGTTGAGTAAGAAGTTTTCCAAAGACATGCATAGTAAGTTTGAAATGTCCCTACTTGGTGATTTGAATTTATTTTTGGGACTCCATATATTTCATCTAGATGAAGGTATTTTCATTTCCCAAACCAAGAACATCAAAGAAATTTTGAAGAAGTTCGGAATGGAAGATAGCAAACCCATAAGTACTCCTATGGTGACTAGTTGCAATTTCAGAAAATACAATGAATCTAAGGAAGAAAATCAGAGACTCTATAGATTGATGATTAGAATCCTACTCCATGTTACATGCTCAAGACCAGATGTGATGCAAGCAGTTGGACATGTTGCAATATTTCAAGCAGTGCCGAAGGAAACTCATTTTATGACAGTAAATAGGATCTTCAAATATCTCAAAGGAACAACAGAATTTGGATTGTGGTATCTAAAAAGGAATGAGCTTACTATGGTCACCTACACATATGCATATTGGGAAGGAAGCATTGATGATAGAAGAAGTACTAGTGGAGAAGCCTTCTACTTGGGTTACTTTCCGGTGTCCTAGTCAAGTAAGAAACAATCCTTACTATCCTTGTCTATGACAGAAACATAATATATTGCAGAAGTAGCATGTTGTACTCAGGTCCTCTAGATAAATCAAACCTTACAATAAATACATGTAGAATATGATGATCCTATTTCGATATTCTATGACAATACCAGTGCTATAAGTATCTACAAGAATCTAGTGATGTGTTCCAAGACCAAACATATTCTGATTAAGTTCCACTTTCTGTGGGAACAAGTCACAAAAAAGAATATCAAGTTGGAGTACATTGGGACAAAAGAACATATTGCAGATATCTTCACCAAACCTATCCCAAGGGAGACATTTGAGTATCTTCGACAAAACATTGGAGTAGTTTCTTCCCCACAGTGATCTACATGGTATTTTGTAAAGAAGTCAGAGGGAGAGAAATCATCAGGAAGAGTTAACCTTTTCCATTGATATCAAAGGGGGAGAAAAAGTTCAGAATCTTGAAGACAAGGGGGAGATTGTTGGAAAATTAGTTTTCATTGATGTCAACCCTAGAAGAAGTCCAGAAGCCTCTAGAAGTGATGGTTATATTTGAAGAAGTCTCAAAAGTGTTCCCATTATGTCATATTTTTAAGCATGTCCCTCATCGGAAGATTCTTTAAATAAGTCTACAAGAAGCCCTGGAAATATGGTTAAGTGGTTAAGAAATCTCGGAGGTATGGTCATGAAGCCCGAATTTAATTGAAGAAAACAAGTATGAAGGACATCATAATTACATGCAAAACCCCCATATATTGATAGTCCTTGTCAATCCATTTCCAACAGTAAGTGGCATGCCACGGGGTTCCTCATGATTGAGAAGTTATACCCTTTTAAAGATGAAGCCCTAAATTTGGTCAAGAATCCCCAGATCTAAGGTCAAATAAGTTACAAGTTGGCCCTAAAGTCAAGTAAAGGAGAAAAATTGTTGCAAACAAGAAGTTACAGTTCAGCTCAAGAATCAAGTAAAGAGGTTACTTGGAAGGTTATAAATATGCATCAAGAGCCTCTCATTCTATCACCAAGCAAGGATGTGATTTCTTAGTGAAAGAAATGTAGTGGAGTTGTGCGAAGGAGGGAGTGCTCAGAGCCACGGATTGGAAAAGGGTTTTCAGAAAACCCTATTTGAGTAGACCCCCATAGGTCAAGCATAGAGTGTCTCGTGAGGCCCCCATTGTTTGTCCTAGTATTGTCATGCGAGGCCCCACCTAATACCTGATCTAGTCCCATGAGGCTGAGGAAAAGTTTGAAGAAGGTGTTATTATCTTGATGTTGAACTTAAGGAAGGTTTGATGATGAGTGATATCATGCACTAGGTTTCATATATTGAAATGTATGTATTTATGTAGGTTTTGAGGGTTATATATGATCATTTTGGGATATGCTTGAGGCATATCTTGGAGGTATTGACACATGGTTGAGGTACATATTGGATATTTTGGCACATGTTTAAGGAACATTTTGGGTATATGCTTTGAGTCATGGTATATTATTTGAGGCACATCATGTATGTCTTAGCACATGGTTTGATGCATATCATGGTGATTTTGAACACATGATTTGGAGGATATTATTGGAGATCTTGGCATGAATTGTATGTGGTTGTATCAGTTTTGATGATGATGATATATCAATATCAGTGTCATAAATAGTAACAGGTTGATTCTCTGATTTATATTCAAGGGAGGAAGGAAGGGGTGAGGAAATGGAGTTGTAGCTTCCTTCAGGTTAGAGCCTGTAAACTAGGGGATTGGAGCCTCCTTCTAGTTGGAGCTGGAGAATCTAGGGAGTTGTAGCTTCCTTCCAGTTGGCGCTTGTAAAAAGGGGGTTGGTGCCTCCTTTTAGTTGGTGCTAGATAATTTTGGAAGTTGTTGCTTCCTATGAACGTAATCTTCTGATATCTAAGAAATAATTCTATTGTTTTCTCCCATTTGGGTTTCCACGTAAAAATATCTTGTGTGTTGTGTATTTTTGGTTATATGTTTATGGTATATTGAATGCAATCATAAATGAAAAATTGTTGATATATTAAATTCTTTCATATTGTGATTAAACGTGGTACAAAGTGCCTAATATTGATTCACCCCCCCTCTAAGTATTAGTGTATAATCCAACAATATGTGTGTACACCATGCATGATTATCCAGGACTAGGAGTTTCCTCTGGTAAGCATGTTGATTGATTTTTTTATATCTATAATGTTATTTGGCATACTTAATTTGGTGCAACTATATTTTTGACACTAACATTCTCTGTATACAATAATATCACAGGTCTTTTAATAAAAGTGTATCATGGATGTAAA
This sequence comes from Picea engelmannii, assembly GCA_009831015.1. Classification (NCBI taxonomy): domain Eukaryota; kingdom Viridiplantae; phylum Streptophyta; class Pinopsida; order Pinales; family Pinaceae; genus Picea; species Picea engelmannii. The sequence continues at coordinate 753,177 of ML781984.1, forward strand.
TGTTGTCGACCTTCTATGAAGGCTAGGTGGTCCAAGCATCTACGAAAGACATTGTATGGCGTTGTATTGCATCTTCTTTCAATGGTAAACTACAGAGAACCTGAAGACCTGAAATAATGACACCAATAGATTGTATTAGGGAATATGACACAGAGACGAAAAAGGAAATGTTATCATTATTTGATTCAAATGGGGAACCAATGTTTGATGATCCTGAATTTTTTGACTCCTATGTTGAGAAAATCCCCATTGGGATGAAAATAAAATATGATTTTCATGAGATTCCATATTAGGATCATCTTAAGATTAGCCACTTACTATATCCCATTCATATATTCAAAAATGTTTCATCTTCTTTATGGAGGAACATATCATTGAATAAAAATGACACATTGGCTATTAGGAGATATTTCATTGCTTCAAATACTAAAAAGTGACATTGGCCAAGAAAAGAAACTAGAGGAGAGGTTGGTCCCTCTTGGTATTTTAAAGTAGGTTATGTCCCATGGATTTTGAAAAAATATTATCTTAATTCTATGATGAAGGATGTTATATTAGGTGTGAATGAACCTTATTTATATGTGTCGACTCTACAGAGTTGCTTCAATGTAGAAGGGGATTTTTTGGGGTTGAAATCACATGACTATCTGAACCTTATAAGGGTATGTATGTTGAATAAATGATTCTTATTCTATAATGTGAGGGAAAATATGTTATGCACTCACATATTTATGGAAATTAATGTTGTGTGTATTTATTTTGTAGTGTCATTGTCCTTTTCTTGTGCATGGTTGTGTGAACCGTGACTTTCCCTAGGACCTATGACGTTCCATATCGAAATTATTTTTATTTGTACATTAGATCACATCAAAGGATATGCATATGGCTATCATTAAATGGTGGTATTGAGAGATAGATAAGAGTGTTATTATGTTTGAGAAGGAACTGTCCATGAGTTTTATGGACTTGCAATTCCATCTTCTAATTCACCTACCTGATGAGGTTGAATTAGTTGGGGTTATCTCATGTCATTGGATGTTCTTATTAGAGAGGTACATGAAAAAAAAGAAGGGGTTTGTTCGACAAAGGAAAAAACCAAAGGATTATATGGCATAGGGGTACATATTAAACAAGTCAGTCTATTATGCCAGTGAATACATCAAACAAATTGATGACACATTAGGGGCAATTGTTTGGTAAAACCATCAAGATTAGGACAAAAGGGAATTGGATATACTCCAAAAAAATGGAAGGATATTGATAAGGAAAAATTCATTTATATTTTGTCAATTTAGTACAAAGAAATTATTTACATTGAAGTTGATAATATATATTTGATCTCATGCTATTTGTTTTGAATACTTGTATAGATTAGTGAATTTAGAAATTGATGCCATCAATAAATTAGTTCTTTAAGTTGATAATATATAGTTGATATCATGCTATTCATTTTTATTTTTTGTGTACATCGGTGAATTTAGAAATTTATGCCATCAATAAATTATTTCTTTATAATGAGGAGGCAATGTGACCATTGTTATAACTCAAAATTCCACTACTAGGCATCTCTGATGTTGGCCTATTCATTCACACATTTGCCAACCTTTTGTTGGAGTTCTTCTCAAGAAACATTTTTTTGTATGGTATGCACGCCCTGATGAATATGTAGAGAACGTACACACATGTTTTACATACCTAACAACCCACGTACACATGCTAGATACATAACTAAAATCCCACGGGTACTCTAAAAAGTTGCAAAAAAATATAAATTATGCACTTTTCGGCGGAGTTTACGGGCTATCTTAGGTTTTTCAACCATCTTACCTCCTATATCCCTTTTGGAAATGAATTAACCATCATTTTCTCATATAAAAAGGTCCCTAGGGGGGTCATTTGAAAAATATCAAACAAGAGGCAAGAGAACTCTGCCAAACTTTCTCCCTTATATTCCAAGCCTTATGCATTCTGCTCTGATTTTCAACCTCATCATTCCCTTCCATCCATCCTCCTTATACAATCCATACTTTTACCTTATATTGGAATGTTGGTGGTGAGGATTGTATATCGGTAATAGTGCACCTGGAGACAAAGTAGAGGAACCCAAGTGAGGTTCATGGATTGGCGCCAGCAAAATTCATGTTGTAACTTCCAATTTTGTTATTAATAAAAGAGAAAAGATTGTGTCCCGGATCTTTATGTCTATGTTTTTTTGTTTATGAATGTTTTCATGAATAACTAGCCCTCTAGATAATCTTGATAATTAAGCATACGTTGTCATAGTTATTTTTATAACATTGTTTCAAGCCAGCTTTGGGAGGAGGCCTGCAATCTTGGAATGAACAACAGTCGGAAGGGATCGACAACAGTTGTAAGGACTTAAGGTACACATTTTGATCTTCTTTATTTTCCCTTAATTATCCTAAGATTTTGTTTGTTTTGGGTAGAATAAAATATTTTTTTTATTTTAAGATGTCAAAGCTATGCCTAGTCGCTAGGCCAATATTAGGGGGATTTTCCCCATAGCAGAATTGGCGACTCCACTGGGGAGTCTCTCTAGGGTATTTTTAGGAGATTTTTGTTTGGCTTGAATTCCTGTTTTTTTAAATGTTTTGGGTTTGTTTGGGTCTCTGGTCACCTTCCAAGTGCTTACCAGCTTCTCTGGTTTGGGTGGTTTGTCTGAATCTTTCTCTTTTTTGAGAATTTTCAGTTACGTACACGCCCTGTTCTATACCCAGACCATGTACATACATTGTCATAGTTTGTTTTGTAATAACTAACCCTATAGATAATCTTGATAATTAATCATATGCTATCATAGTTTGTTTTGTAACATTGTTTCAATCTAGCTTTGGGAGGAGGCCTACAATCTTGGAATGGATAGCAATCAGAAGGGATCGACAATAGTCTTAAGGACTTAAGGTACACATTTTGATCTTCTTTCTATCCCCTTAATTATCCTAAGGTTTTGTTTGGTTTGGGTAGAATAAAATATTTTATGTATTTTAATATGCCAAAGATATGCCTAGTCGCTAGACCCATATTAGGGGGATTTTCCCCATAGAAGAATTGGCAACTCCACTGGAGACTCTCTCTAGGGTCTTGTTAGGATATTTCTGTTTGGATTGAATTCCCTTTTTTTTAATGTTCTGAGTTAGTTTGGGTCTTTGGTCACCTTCCAAGTGCTTACCAACTTCTCTGGTTTGGGTGGTTTGTGTGATTTTTCTGTGGTTTGGGTGGTTTGTGTGAATATTTCTCTTTTTTGAGAATTTTTAGTTACGTACATGCCTTGTTCCATACCCATACTGTGTACATACACATTCTGTTATATACACAACCCGCGTACATACGCAATCTAACTCTGCACAACACATGTGTTTGTCATCGTGAGGGTTTTTTTCAAAAACTTTCCTTTTGTTTTAGGAAACCTTTGGTTCCTCTAGTCTTCTTGAGTTCAAGAGGCCTATGTTGACCATTGTTTGGCTATGTTCAAGGATCATATTGTTTATTAAATTGCAAAGAAATCCTCTTATATAACTTTCTTTATCTTTCTGTGTTTCCAAGCATTTTTTGGCTTATTTGTTTTAGCTTGAATTTTAAGAAAAATGAGTTTTATTTTAAAATAGGGACATGAATTGTGTATTCTGTAGTTTCTTTTAGCATCTTTTGTTAGTTTTTCTTTGATTGAAAGAAAAAAAAATACTATTTTTTATGCTAGTTAGGTCTCTTTCTTTCTTTGCATTTCATTGTTATTTGAAAAATAAAAAGGAATTAGCATAGGGTTGTGTTTTCTTCTCATCTTGAAATAATTTCAAAAGAAAAATAAGAAATATAATCCTTTCATTTTCTCTTTTGTTTCACTCAAAAGTTTCATTGTGCATTTTGCATGGAAAGGAGAAAAGGTTGTATCTTTAGGTTTGAAGGATTGTTCATGTTTTTTCTTCCTTGAAACTCTTTTCATTTGAAGGATCAGTGTAAAGTTGTTTTTGCCAGTGTTCTTATAAGTTTCATTTTTTCAAGAGTCTCAAACAACTTCAGTTTCACTACCACACCCTTGAGTAATCAAGCCACTAAATTAATTAACTCTTAAGGTTAAAATCAATTATACTTTTTTATTTATAGGGTACAACAATTAGACTAGGATTTAGGGCCTTGGATTAGGTGTGGAGAGGAAACTATTCAGGGCCACTTAAATAAAATTAAGAGTCTCATATAGGGAGTTTTGAAGTCTAGTGTCGTAAGAGTTAGTCAGGACCCCATTCTAACACAAGTGTTAAACATGAGGTCATGTGAGGAAAGGCAGAGGAGATAGCCCCTCCAAATCCAGACCAAGCATAGTGGGAATCGTATTTGAGGGTCATTCTTAGGATACTGTTGACTGCATCTGACTACAGAGTTTCATGGACCTCGAATCCGTTAGGGATCTTCAGTTGTCTTCCATACCATTTTCTTTCGATACCTTTGAAAGGCTTCATACATAGTTATCAAGCTCATATGACATGCCCGACTATCGATTGTACCTACCTGGTGACTGACTACGAGCTGGAAACTTAGTTTATTTTTTATAGGTACTTACAGAGGTGATTGCGGGGGAATACCATGGTACCTAGGACCAACGTCAGACCACACTTCACATAGTATTCCTGGAGGGTGTTTCTGTTTTCAATCTACACTTGCACCGGTAAGTTTCTCTAGTGTTGGTTGGCATAATTGTTCTTCCTACCTTTTGCATGATTTATCTTTAGGGACTTTTTAGTGGTGTGCTATGTGCTCCTTAGTTTTACTTAGTGAGTTAGTCAGTAATTTCTTTGGGTCTCTGACCTAAGGTGGTAGACCGCCCACTTCATCGGTCATGAGGAATTTTAGGTCTTCCACTTAGAAACGCGAAGCCGCCTCCTTATAGGCATATATTTTTGTACCACTAATTTACCAGAGTGAGTGTATGATACTTTTAAAGACTCGAATAATACCGCAAGGGAATAAATTGTGCACAATATATTCATGGCCAAAGTTACTGACGATACCAACCAAGGAACCCCTTTGTAAGGGTATTCTTGTGCTTTTCCTATTTTTGGAAACGTTGGTGTCCCTTTGATGGCCACTTTGTGCATTCCTGGGTTGAATCTGGGACTACCGGTTTGGTTGGGTACCATTCCAAATGTCCCGTATGTTCTTGACACTTCTCAGTTAAGTACCTTATATCATGAGCATCATGTTGACATTCCTTCGTTAGCAAATTCTTCTCCTCCTCCTTCTACCTTCTCTGGTGGAAGTATAGCTACTAGTAACCAGAAGTCTAAATGAAATAGAAAGAGGAAGAATAGGAAGAAGACATCACCAACCTCTACGAGTCATGTTGGAGATAGGTCTTCAACCTATGCAAGTCATGTTGAAGACCAACACCTAGTATCTGCAAGTCATGTTGGGGGAAATCACCCAGCCTCTGCAAGTCATGTTGGGGGGGGATTCTAGTCACTTCTAATCATACCGGCGATAGGTCTATAGCCTCTGCAAGTCATGTTATAGACCAATCACCAACCTCTACAAATAATGTTGGAAATGTGCAACCAACCACTGCAAGTCATACTAGGGGCATGAACCTAGTCCCTACAAGTCATATTGGAATTCAATAGCCAACCTCTTCTAGTCATGTTGGAGAGTTGTCAACAACCTATGTGAGTCATGTTGAGGACAAGAAACCAGCCAATGCTACTCATGTTGGGGGCATTGATTTTTTTGAGAAACCTAGATGGATAGGATGTAAGCCTAAGTTCCCTTGTAATATTTTCAAGGGAGATCACCTTACTCATCTATTCCCTAACATTCCAGAGGCATGAAGATTGTGGTCCATGTATGCAAGCTTATTTGATTCTGATTCTTCATTGGCTTCCCTGCAATCTATTCATCCTTTAGTTGATGAAGTGGTCATATCGATGTAATCTTCGACTAATCCCACTCCTATTTTGGGGGGTGATGCGCCTTCAAAACATGTTGTATCATAACCTATTCATCTAGTGGTTGAGGAAGTGGTCGTGCCAATGAAATCTTTGGTCGATCCCACTCTTCTCTTTTGTCGTGTCGAGTCTACCAAAGTGGTCATGCCAATGCAATCTTCAGCCAAATATTGCATCGTCGTGTGATTATGATTCTTCTTTGGTTTCCCCACAATCTATTCATCCTTTGGCTGATGAAGTGGCCATGCCGATGCAATCTTCAGCTAATCCCACTCCTCTTTTAGGGGGTGATGTGCCTTCAAACCATGTTGTATAAAATCCTATTCAGCCAGTGGTTGAGGAAGTGGTTGTGCTGATGCAATCTTCGGTCGATCCCACTCTTCTCTTTGAGAGTGTCGAGTATACCAAAGTGGTCATGTTGATGTAATATTCGATTGATCCCACTTTTATCTTGGATATTGTCGAGTCTACCAAATCGGTCACGACGATGCAATATTTGGTTGATCCCACTCTTCTGATGGGGAGTGATGTGTCTATCGACTATGTTTTTAGCATTTCCAGTTCAATACTTTTATAACAAGGGGGCATTTCACTCACTTAGAGCACATGCCCTCCAAGTCCTAGGATGGTTTCCTTTGATTGCAATGACCTTGTTGAGCCTCTCCTTCCTTCTTCTGCACCCTTTCAAATAAGGGTTGAAGTTAATTATAAAACATTTATCGATGTATTATAGATGAAGGAGCCTCCACAAGTATTTTATCATCCTCATCTTGGCAAGATTTGGGTTCTCCGGAGCTTGTGTCTGCTTCACATGAGATGTTGGCCTTTGACAGACGTCCTAGTGAGTATTTGGGGATTCTGCCTCAGTTTCCTCTATCCTTAGGTGGGAAGATTGTCCTTGTCAATGTTATACTGGTGCAAGGCCCATTATATTTCAATATGCTTCTCAGGCATGATTATGTATATGCTATGAACGTTGTGGTGTCTATGCTCTTCTGGGTGATGTATTTCTGTCACAATGGAAGCATTGTCACTATCAACCAATTGGAATCTAATAATCACCATCCTAATTTGAAGTTAGTTCAGGATTCCCCTTTATGTGTTCCTAATATTCATGTAGACTCTACCCTGCCATAGGTAAATAATGTGGTGTCTTATCCTCGATGTTTAGTTTCTCCTTAGTAGGAACTTGTTAACTCATTTTTTCCTTCACGAGACTTGGTCTCATCAATTGATCCATTAGGGGAATGGGATGCCTTGCTTCCCCCTCTTGGTCCAAGTGATCTCAAGTTTCCTTTTGAGTATGATCTCATTGTTTGTAGATCCTCAATCCTTTGTGCTTGTGATTCTTCACTGATAGACTCTACCAACCTTGACCAGAAAATCCATCGTCATATAGAATATGGTCAATTTTCTTTTCCCTTTGGGACTGTCGATCCTCCTCATTCATGTTATTTCTTGGATATTGAATTTCCTTTGGATGAGGCTATCCTTGAAGCTATGACTACGGTTTCTATACTGTGAGAACACTTACACCGTGGTTTTTGTTTTCTTCCCTTTTGGGAGACTTTCCAGGTTGACTACCGAAGAGACTCTTGGTTAGAGCCTAGCAACGAGCTCTACTTGAACCAGTAATATGCATAAGATGTAAGTCTATGCAGTTCCTTGTACCATATTGTACAGTCCATGTTTGTTTTTTTCAAGTTTTTTATTCAGTAGCACCTCTTATTTTCTGAAGCTTTTATCTATATTGGATTTATTAAATTCTGGATGAGTGTTATTGGCCTTATATGCAGGATTTTGGAGACATTTTTCTTTGGAATTTGTTCATCGTATCGATCTGCTTTGACAAGTATTGACCTCGAAACTGGCATATATGTTAGATTTTTCCCTACTTGCATTTTTGAATTATCTGTTTCCTGGTTAATTTTTCCTTAAGATCGATGCCACTAAATTGTGACACTAACCTTACTTTTTGATAAGTGTGTCGTACTTTATGTGGTAGAGGATTCCTTCCATGGGCATACAAGTTAGAGCCTTGTTTTCCTTTTGGTTCCCATGTCAAATTAATTCATAGGCACGACAATCATTTTAGTCTCACCATGACCTTTTTTTGAAGCCTCGTCCTTCTTCTTCATCATTATTATTGGCCTTTCCCATGGGACTCCCCTAGAGCATGGTTTGTTTCCTTTAAATCTCACTTAAACTATGAAAGTGACATCTAACAAGAATTTATTTATCCTTTTTGGCCTCATTCATATTACTTAAGAAAAGGAGCCCCCATGGATTCTTCTTTAAGCCCTTTTCAAACTCTCTAAAATTGAAAATATTTTTGAGCAATCTTGTTGCCCTTCACACTCGTCAGAGTGAAATTTGAAGGCACATTTGTTCGACAATAGTTTACCCCTTTTTCATTTTGGATGGCTATTTTTACGAAAAAGGTACGCCCTAGGAGCTAATGTTCTTTAGGAGAGTATTCTTGGGTGTAAGTTTAACCCTTTTTGGGGCCTGAGGGGCTAAATTTGTGAAAAAGGGTTATTCTCCCTGGTTTTGGTTTATCACTTTTTCGAGCCTTGGAGATTATTTACGAAAAAGGAAACCCCTCAGAGTCTTATTTAATCCCTTTTCAGACTCCCTAAAAAATAAAATATCGTCGAGTGACCTTGTTCCTTTCACACTCGTTAATTAGTCTAGAAGGAATATCTATTTGGCATAAGTTTAACCCTTCTTTTGGCTAATAGATTACCCAAGAAAAAGGTACACCGCAGGAGATATGTCTCACCGGGAGAGTTCTCCTAAGTTATGTTTTATAATTTTTCAGGCCCGAGAAACTAAATTTACAAAAAATGAACTATAGTTATCCTCGATATAAGTTTAAACCTTTTCTAGACCTTGGAGACTCAACTTACAAAAAAGGTGCGCCTCGAGAGATTAGTCTCGCCACGAGAGTATCCCCAAGTTTTTTTTAATCCTTTTTCAGGCTTGGGGATCTAACTATACGAAAAATAACACTTTGGAATCTTCTTTTAGTTTTTTTCAGACTCTCTAAACATGAAAAACCATCGATCTTACCTTCTTTGGGCTCGTAAAACTTTACATGGAAGGAGTCTCATTGTGTCATTCTGTAATCATATCGCATGTCTCATCCTTGTGTCTTTATCCAAATTTTGGCTTCATTTTTCTATTACTGAACCTTTAGTGAATTCCTTAGGTGCAAGCCTTGTAGCATTTTTTCCCTTGCGATTGACACCTTGACCCATGGAGGAATTTTCCTGAGTGTCCTTATCCTGCACATGTCTCCTTGCACTGAGCATTAGTAAGTTCCATGTGCTTGGAACCTGTTTTCTTTCTTGCGACACTCTTTCCTCCTTTGTAACATATCATTCTTTTATTCTTTTTCAAGCTCGTTAAATACTTGAAAAAGAAAAAAGAAAAAAATATATTCCAAAAAGAGGGAACAAGGAAATATTCTCTTTTATTGGCAGCAATCTAGTATGGCCTTAGCACATCCTTTTGTTTGTTCTACACGCATTGAGATATAGTATGGCCTTATTAAGTCATTCTTGTTACATTGAGTTGTGTCCTCCTCTATTTGATTACTCTTCCAAACACATGGAGATTTTGTTGTGCCTCCTGTGCCAAAAACTTATGTCAACAACATGTTTCCTGAGTATTTTCATATATCGTGCTCCTTTCCAAGGGGAATTATTGCAACTTGAGTCTTCCATTATGTGATAAGTCTCTTTACCTTCATGAGTCGGCCATCCCAGGAGTCATGTCAAGTTCACATTCAAAATCAACAAAGTTCGGTGCCTGATCATCAAGGTACTCCAGTCTTTCCACGATGGCATGTTGAAGACCTTAGAGTAGTGAGTCTTATGCTCCCATTATAATCCTACCTGATTTTTGAAGATCTTTAAGCTATAGCTTGAGTTATGAAGCTATCATCTCCAGCCACGGGCATTGATTCCTCCTGAAGATTCATATAACAATGTATATCTTTTGATGATTTTGAGATGTAGATCCCCTGTGTAATATTCACAGCTACACTTTGTATTGGCATACACATTGGTCATGTAGCCATGGTTACTATATCTATGACATGGATATGTATTTTAATTGATTGGAAGCCATGCTTAGTTTGTCCCGAGCATGGAAATACCTACCTCAATGATTATTATTATCCTATTTCAAATGACACGCTCACAGATACTCGCTTCGGTTTAATCGACTCCCGTGCTTTCCAACTTTATTAAATATTTTGTACCGTATTTCATCCATCAATTTCTCTTTTGACCTCACACATTAGGGGGCATATGTTATAACTCAAAATTCCACTACTAGGCATCTCTAATGTTGGCCTACTCATTCACACATCTACCAAGCTTTTTGAAGGAGTTATTCTCAAAAAATAATTGAGTGTATGGTATACGTGCCCTGATACATATTTAGAGTGCATACACATGCAATTGGAATACCTAATAGCTCACATACACATGCTAGCTACATAACTAAAATACTGCGTGTACTCTAAAAAGTTGCAAAAAAATATAAATTCTGCGCTTTTTGGTAGATTTTATAGGCTATATTAGGTTTTGAAACCATCTTACCTCATGTATCCCTTATGACAACGAATTAACCATCATTTTATCATATAAAATGGGCCCTAGGGGGATCATTTGAAAAAAATCAAACAAGAGGAAAGAGAACTCTACCTATTTTTCTCCCTTGTATTTCAAGACTTCTGCTTTCTGCTATGAGTTTCATATTCAACATTCTCTTCCATATATCCTCCTTATACCATCCATTCCTTTCCCTTATATTGGGAATAGTGCACTTGGAGACAAAGTAGAGGAACCCAGGCAAGGTTCGTGCAGCGGCGCTAGCAAAATTCATGTTGTAACTTCCAATTTTGTTATTAATAAAATATAAAGTTTTTGTCCTAGATATTTATGTCTATGTGTTTGTGTTTATGAATTTTTTCATGAATAACTAACCCTATATATAATCTTGATAATTAATCATATGCTATAATAGTTTTTTTTGTAACATTGTGTCAGGCCATCTTTGATAGGAGGCCTATAATCTTGGTACGGACAACAATCAGAAGGGATCGACAACAATCGTAAGGAATTAAGGTACACATTTCAATCTTTTTGCTATTTGTTACGAGGAAAATCACTCTATGGCATGGGGTAAACCACAACAGATGGAAATGACTGCAAAAATCAACTCTAGTCTCAAGTATGCTATATAAACAAACATACTAACAAGATAAGATAAAGAGCCTACCTCATCCAGATGTTCTAAGAAGACCATCGTTGATCATTTGACTCAATGCTATATACCTGTAACTTTTCCTCAACAACCAATATATGCAAGAATATGGTGATAATATATAAAGTTATCACATATAATAGCATAATCCATCAATATTCATAACAAATATTCCCATGGAATAACGATTGAAATATTTGCAAGACATTAATTGGATGAGAAAAGAGAATTTCGATTAAAATATGATCAACATAAGTGTATGAATGACAAACTTCCGTCTTGGCACATCTCGAAATCGAGAAACTAAGTCCCTTCCAGCTGGGCCTCCACCACTTCAATCCTCCACCAAAGGAAAGCTCATATAAGAGAGACAGTGAGGTTCTCCATCAAAGAGGGAAGATCTTGGGGGTTGAACAATGTGTTCAGACTTAAAAGGACAAAGGCTTGCAGACTCAATATGAAGTGAATAATTTCTCCAGAGTAGCTTTTCTATCAAAGTTGAATTCATCTCCTCTCTTCCACAGCTTGGATGTGGCCCATTTATAGCCTTCAAATGGAATTGAAGGGCTAATTCGGAAAGTTTCCAGTATATGGAAGGCCAAGGATCATGGATCCCGTGACGTGATATGGAAACCCGACACCATTTTTTTAATTTTGGGCACAAAACCCAATGTATGCTGGTTTTATTGGTGCAACCTACATATACACATGTTTTATAGCTGTTAGGGCACGCATATGTGGAAAAATGTGTTTTTTAGCTCTGGGAATTGCAAAAAGGGATGTCAATTCTGCATAGGGAAATGGAAAAGGCCTTATGAGCAAGTTGCATGGGTTGAGGCAAGTCTTTCTATAACACTCTTCCCTTAATTATCCTAAGGTTTTGTTTGGTTTGGGTAGAATATAATCTTTTATGTCTTTTAAGGTGTCAAGTCTTTTCCTAGTCGATAGACCCAGATTAGGGGGATTTTCCCCATAGAAACCATGGGTCACATTGTATGAAGAGAAAAGAAGAAAATGGGTCAATGACAGGAAAGGATCCAGATGGTTGAATGGTACAATCATGCCTTATCCTAATCATTTAAATAAAATATTCCAAAAATGTGTTCCAACAGTTGGGTGGCTGACTAGATACAAGAGAAATATGCAGTGTATGAATGTAACACACGTGGAGAATATCTAGATTCACTAAACATAGTGATCGAGTGAAAAAAAAAATTAATAACTTCTCTGAGTACCATGTTCTATTTATAATATTGCACATTTGAATTGTAACATGTATTATGATTTTATTAATGCTTGGTTTATTAGACATATGACACTTTCCTTTGTTCGCATTTTTACAAGCGCATTTGTTCCCATCTATGCGGGCATATGGACATCATTTTCACATTCAGTATGTTGATGATGGACACATCACACAAGATTGAAGAGTGGAGGTTGATTTTGACCAACATAATTGTGTTAGCCACTGTGATCAAAACCTAATAGAGGGGAAGTTAGGTTACAATGGAAAGATACAAGAGATCATGCAAGTGGACTTCTCATCATTTCAATGTGTTTTTTTTCTTTTCAAGTGTCGGGATACCTTTGATCAAAAAAATGTAAAGGAATATCCTGATAGTGGGCTAATATGTATTAACTCTAAAAAAATGTGGATTGAAACTAAAGACCCTTATGTCTTCCCAAAACATTGCAACCAAGTGTTTTTTACCCATATGTATTTGATAGGGATTGGTTATTTGTATTGAGACATGATTCGAGATCTGACCATCTTTTCTAGAAAAGCAATGTTACAATTCCAAGCAAGGAATATAATCAAGGTGATGGGAACAAAGACTGATTTGTAAATGCTTTGTTTCAACATTTATATTGTGGATGTGTCATTTTATTATGGGTATCTATAATGGCCAATTATGTTTTTTTTCTTAATTTTACAATTATGTTGGATGTGGAAATTTAACAACCATTTACAACCACCATATTGAAAATACATTAAATAGTACAAGCATAACATGTGGTTTTGATGTATTTTTATTGTTTATTATAGCAAATTTATGTTGTATTGTATTAACATATGTTTATGTTAACCGTTGAATTACTAAGAATTAGTTGAGATATCACAAAGTTGGTGATTTACATTAGTAAATATTTGTTTTAAATTATATTTTACTTAACAAAACAATGAAGATATTAAAAAATCAAACCTCTAATATTTTATTGTTTGAAAAATTCAAAATTCAAATAAATATGTATTTACTTTGATGGAAATTCTAAGGATAATTCCAAGAAAATAACCTCATGCGACATCTATGAGTTTTGAATCACACTTGTGGTGTTGGCATTCCCAACCTTAACTAATGAAACTATCATGGGCTTCACCTATTCCACTAAGCCATCATTTAATTTTATAATCATATAAACTTATTTCAATCATTCTTTTTACATTCTCCTTGAAATAAGTGTCAATAGAGGAAGGACATGGAAATTCTAAAAGAGTCTTTTTCTAGAGCCTAGTGAGAAATTAAGGAAAATGTTAATGATCCATACTTATCTAAAAGTATAGAAAGCTTTCTTCATTTTACTAATTCTTAAAATACTAAATATAAAATGTTTGGTGATATTATTTTTTAATAGAAGATTCATAAAGTTAGTATTAGAGTAAAACATTGTGAAACAATTTTATCGAAAGTGTATAGATCAAAATGTATTATTATTCTATATATTTAGTATTTTAAATTTAATTGAACAAATTTCATATATTATAATAGTTGGAAAATATAAATGAACAAAATCTTTAGAAAAATTAAATATTAGTAAAATATGATAATTGTGATTTTGGTAAATAATTATATTATAACTTTATCTTGTAATCTTTGAATAACAAAAATTTAAAAAATAACATTATTAGTACATCATCATTATTATTATTAGTGAATAATTATGTTATAATGTTATTATTATAATATATGAAAAAGACATAATTATTCAAATCACAATCATAAGTTTGTTTGAAACACGTTTAAAAAATATATTGTATCTTGTTGTACAATAAACAATTCACCTTGAAGAAGATTTAAACATTATATGGCATTAATGGTTATAAATTTTTTCAATCACAATCCAAATTAAACGATTTCATAAAAGTAAAGTTAAACATTATATGGCAACTGCAAATTTAAATGAGTGATACAACTGAAATTTAACTAAATAATAGATAAATCATTAACAATGTTAATCATTATCATACTTAATACATTTTATAAATCAAATAACAACAACCAAAACATTATATGAAAAACGTAATAGACATGAGCGATATATATATGAATATACATGTCAAACATACATCTCAACAAAATATGCAATAAACCAAGTCAAATATAAAACAATCAATATACATGTCAATCAATACCAATACTAGCTAGGTCCACTACCAAAGGCAAATGCATCAGTGTCTCTACTACCAAAGGTATAGGTTATATCAATAATAACGTTAGAAATAAATTTCGACATAAGTACACTATCAAATGTCTCTATATCAATATCATTAACCTATGCAACAATATCCAATGTGAACATAGTGTCCACATCAAAATCTTGTGACACATGTAGAGGAGGAGGAGAAGAAGGAGGAGGATCAGTGGATAATGACACATGTGGAGGAGCAGGACAAGGTTTGGTGGACGATGACACAATTGATGGAGGAGGATGAGGAGGATTGGTGGATGGTGACACATGTTGAGGAGAAGCAGGAGGATGGGTGGATGGTGCAGACACATGTGGAGGGAAAAGAGGAGGATCAAACATGGATGCAGGTTTAGAAGCATGTGGAGGGGAAGCAGAAGGATCAGTGGATGGTTCAGTCAAATTATGTGCAAGAGAAGCAGGAGGAGGAGGACCATGTGGTGGAGTAGAGGATGTGGATCGGTCTGTCGATGAGCCAAATGGAGTAGGATCATGAATAGGAACCCTCAACCTCTTGATGAAGTTGACAACATTGAAAATATGATGCATCAACAACTTCATGTCATGAGGCAAACTCCTCCATACCATATAGATATATTGTACCTATAATATGTCTCTAACTAGTGCGGGTACCACTCTGTGACTAATAATGACAATGCATAGGTGATTTTCCACCTCTATCTAGACTCTATGACCTGATCTACATGGAATGTGAGGTCTTTGTACTATGGGCTGGTCTCCTTCCTCCTCCATCTCCTCATCCTATTGGGGAGGATCATCCCCAACATATGTGTTAATATCTACAAAACAATAGATAATAATAATAATATAATTGAAACAAAATGTTACAATAAATTACATGTGAAATAAATAAGACATAAAAATATGCAATTAAGTTTATCAAAACATAAAGATAACATTACCTCTCTCATCTAGTGGCTCGATTGTTGTAAATAAGATGTTTGGACATCTTCTCCAGTCCATCCCTACATATGAGTATTGTACAATATCGAGGATGGGATCATCCTCTCTACCCAATAAATCACATACATCCCTACCAACCAAAGTAATGGGAAACTCGAGTTGACCCCTCTTTGGCAACAACTTTGCCCACATACGCATACACACATAAAGCATAGGCCTAGTAGGAAAGAGGGATACTATTAGTTGAGTGGCATGACCCCTCTAAAAAACTAGTGTAAATAACCCTAACGTGAATCGGAAGAATCTCGTCCCATTTAAAACGGCGCCACAGTGAGATAATGCAAAACAAATTGTCTCAAAAAAATCTTTGATCACCTAATCAATTGAGGCCTATGTACTAAAATATATACATAATGCAAAAAATACAATGTAATTCACTTCCCATTAGAGCTATAGTGTGACAGTTCCTAGATAATAATACATAGGCACCTAACCTCCTCTCTATCGAATGAACATATCCACAGTTGTACACCAAGAACCTCAAACTCCAAAGAAGAATGAATGTCTAGATGGAAATATCTCTACCCATATGGAAGTTGGGTCTCTCCTACAACACTTTTTGGTAGCTTAAGGAACTAGGAAAAATTCCCCCACCCCCCCTTCCTAGACAAACCAGTGATAAAATAAACATCTTCCTCCATTGGATGATGCCATATATCGGGACCAACCCTAAACACTTGCTACCCATGATCCCAATGATGGATCAACTATTGTAACAATGAGAAGTTCCCCCTGAGAGATGTACCCTCCTCATAAAACTTGAGGAGGACAACATCCATCAAAAGGGAATGTGTCTACTATAAAATATGGAGATAAATTTAGATGACATGGGCACAAGAGAAACACACGTCCCACTAATTATGAGTGAGGGATACTCAGTGAGAAACACATATGCATGACCTCTTAGAAGGAAATATAAAAAATAATTTTTAACACATGAGAAGGATGGAACTACAATTGAAAAAGATGAAGTATGAGAGAACCTCAAGTTTGAATAAGGATCGACCAACCCTTCCATGTTCATTCTCTTGACATAAATACTAATCTATAGGAACACTCAACAAACCCCTCCTCTTACTTTTTCTCGAAGAGAGTACTAATCTAAAGGAAGGGTCAATCATGTATATTATTCATTATCCCCCTAAAGGAGAGTACTCAACTTGAGGAAGCATCATCCAACCCTTCAATAGGATACCCCTTGATGTGAATAATAATAATATATTTAAGGAAGGGTTGGCTAACCCTTCCACCCTCTCCCCCTCAACTTGAATACTAAGAATGAATAAGGGTGGGTCATAACTTATTAAATATCACCCTTTAAGAGAATACTATTATTGATGAAGGGTTATAAAATACTTCATTGAGCTCCTATGGGATGATAATATTAATCTATAGGAACAGTCTTGCACAGGGGATTCAAATTGTTGACCAATATCTTATCGCATTCATTCATAAAAGGGATTTTGAAATTGTGAAAAATAGATTCAATATATTGTAGGTGTTGGTGGGGAGGGATGGAGGGGGAATGTGGAGCATGGGGGATTTTATAGGTCTTGTGGGGAATAAAAAGGGGTATCTGATAAAAATAGGGGATAACTAGAAAAAATAGGTTTTTTTTTATTAGAAAGATATATTGGGGGTGGGGATGGTCAAAAAAAGAATTTTCAGAGGTATTTATCAATATATAATGAAACTAGAGGTATTTTTAATACCTCATGAACACACATGCTATGTCACAGGTTCATTAAGTGGAGACCCCATGGGGTTGTGGAACCCATCCTTATATTCCACCTCGATGAGAATATTAATCTAGAGAAAAGGTTGGTCAATCCTTCCTCTCGATCCTTCTTAAAGAGAATACTAATATAAAGGTAGGGTTGTCCATCCCCTATTCAAGATCCACCTCAAGGACAATACTAATCTTGAGGAAGAGTTTCCTTAATATTTCTTTATCTCTCCTTTGACAATATTACTAGGTTGGGCCAAACCTTCATCAAGCTACACCTTGACTAGAGTACTAAATTTGAGCAAGGGTTAGTTGAAACTTCCCTCTTATCTCCCTTTAAAGAGAATACTAAGTTTGAGTAAGGGTTGGTCAGTGATTCCCTAGTCTCCCTTCATTGTGAATATGATATGTGAAGAAGGGTCGACCATCCCTCCTTATAGATTCCCCTCAACAAGAATACTATGATTGAACAAATGTTGGTTGGAAGTTCTTCATGCTCCCATTTGATGAGCATATTAATATATAGGAAGGGTCGATTGAACCTTCTTCAAAATATCTCTCAACAAGAATACTAATATAGAGGATGGACCTGATGATTCTTCCTCTAGCTCATGCTCTATGAAAATATTAATCTTGTAATATCCAGGTTTTGAACCCTGGAATATAATATGTAACAATTATGTATTATATGATGTAGGTTATGTGATAGGAATCATTCCACATGGGATGAGATATATCAATCTTTTGTTGTAAGTATGTGAAATTCATTTTAAATATTCATAGTGTAGAGATGAATCCCAACGCGCAACTATTGAATGTATAAGGAGTCCATGTGGTGAGCTAGGTTTTCAATGTAGCGAATATATTTTTCATGGTATGCTCTTGAATATATCAAAGCATGTATGAAGAGGAAAAATACATCATAATATATGTTATCACATCATAACTTCTCACTTGCGATATGTCCACCAATATTATAGAATTATGTTACTATTGGCATGCATAACCTCCATTTTCAACCCCTTTCCACCACCATATGACCTCAAACTCACAAAAAGTATCCTAGTCAATACAAAAAGTTTACCAAAAAGGTCTAGCAAAAAAAGTACCCCTCAAAAGTGAGCCCACAAAATTGTAGAATATTTTGTTTTTATGCATTTTGGAAAATACCAATATTGACCATTTTTGTTAAATCAAGGTTATGGTCTCATTTCTTAAATTCTAGAAAAATCATAAGCACTTATCCAAGATATAAATATTTAAGATTATTATCCTTTGGATTGTCTTTTCAATGATTGTACTTGTGCATAATTTTGATTCTATAGCTAAAGGTTATAGCTACCAAAAGTTACCATTTATGCTCAATTTTTGCATTTTTCCTATTGGTGCAATCAAGGTTGGAGACCAGTTTCTTGCACTTGTAGAAGAAATGAAACAAGAACTAGAAATTATTTTGTGTAAATCACTGACAAAAATTATGATTGTGAACACTCAGAAACATTCAAATTCATGATATGATGATTCAATCATTTCTTTCACAAATCTGAAATTGTCAACTTTTAACTTTTTGCACTTTTTCCAAACTTTGATAATTTGGCAAGAATTGTGAGCTTTTAAAAGGTGCAAAATTGGGAAACTTCCAATAGGGAAAAATTGTCCAAATTACTAAGTACATATAAAATGATGACGATAATTGTTTTTCCAAATTCAATGTCTCGAGTCACTTTTCTTCCATTTACATTTTACAAATTTACCAAAACATGTCCCAGAATAGTGGATTTTTCCTTATTTTTCCAATTCCATGCTAAACCCTTTGGGATTTAACCAAACATTCCAATGGGTTTATTTATTCCTATCTACATTCCTTACTGTCCAAATTTAGTAATTTTTTGAGATTTTGGTGGTAAGTACATGCTTATCCTATGAAAACTGCTCATTTTCATTTTAAAACCCTTGTCACTGTGGGTTTACACCCAAAATTTCACCTTCATCATAGTTCATATGCTCAAGATATGGCCAAAATAAGAGTTTGTATTTAGTATTTTTTTATAATAATTTTTTTCTCTCTTTATTGAAGTGGTATGTGTACAATATCCACCTTGAGTCTACATGTCCTTACCTAGATCATCCATTACATCCTCTCTTTCTCACATGTTCTTGAAAATCTATGCCATCCTCTTCTATTTCCACCTATTGCAATATTTTACAATATAGGTTATACCTCCTACGATGGATCCCAGGTTTTCAATAAAAAATATGCAAGAAAAATATTGATTGTTAATGGTAGAAGGGATCCTCTTATCGCCAACTAAATTTGAGCCATTCATAGCATTCACCAATTAAATCTAGATCATTGATGACAAGAGTGTTCTCTATCCTTTAAACATTTTCCCCTCGGTCGTGATGATCTTTGGGTCATAGATGTCCTTTCTCAAATGATATCAATTGTTTGTGGAAAAATTATTCTCTCTTGTCCCTTCTTTTCCCATCTGTCACTATGAGATCTGGGCCATATATCTATAAGTGGAAACTTAATATAGTTTTTTCGTAGCACTTCCTTCTCCCTCTTTTAAGCATTTCTTTCATATCTCATGATGATATATGGGTCATCAATATGTAACTATCAATTTAATATCAACCATTCATGGAATTCCTCTCTCTCTCCTTTGAAATTTTTACCATATGCCACAATAGGATCTCGACCATCGATCTTGATCCATCTATGTAATTTGGATCATTTGTGACACTTTGAGGATTCAACCCCACCCACATTTCCATCTCTCATTATTACTTCTCAACTCTTTATCTCATTATGTGGAATGATCCTCCACCATTTTCAAGAAATATTTCCTTCGGGCCTTCTCTCATAGATCCCTTATGAGATATTGTGAATCGGTGATCAAAATGGGCGAATTTGATCCTAATCATTCATGGTAATACAACCTTCCTACTTATGAAATGCTCCATCATACATGATCAAATATCATCCATCAATCTTAATGCGTGGATGTAATCTCAACAGTTCATAGTAAGATCACTCCTTGCTAAAGTGTGAGGATGCAAAATTTTGAAATTCACCTTTGCCATAAATCTCCATCAAGTGTTTCCAATTATTTCTCCCTAATCCAAGTATTTTCCCAACATTTACCACTTTCTTCTAACATAAAATATTAATGTAAATATAGGTTGTCAGTGGTACATCCATCTAGATTTTCTCAAAGCACACCCCATTCACCCATATCTGCTCTAGAGTCAAACCATAAACCATGAGTCTCCTAAATTCATACTAAGACCATTTTTAGAACCCACTCATAGGGTATTACTGACATTTATCGCCAATTCTCATTGAGTCTTTTTCTCCAAATAGTTTACATGCAACCCTGTTTAAATGCTTCATAGTTTTTTCCCAATATATCCCTATTCTATAACATGAGGTATGATATCAATATTTGGCATCCCCACCCATCACTCTTATGAATGAAGACCTTAAGAATGATAAAATGTCAATGAATACAATTCACTTCGAGGGGGAACCTCCTTTTACAATATATCCAATTCACAAGACAAGTTAAGATGAGATAATATGATACTAAGACTAGCTCTCCTTGGTATATATATAAGAGACAAACGGTACAACTATAATGAAAGGGTACAATGAAGGGTTCTACCTGTTAGTGCTCTATAATTTTCCCAGGGCTGCGGAGGCAGTCACAGAGGCAATATCAAAACCACTTCGAGTTATGGATCTATCCCTCCGAGACTCAGAGAGGGATCTCTCTGTCAAATTTAGATTTGTTTGAAATAGGATATTAGGCTAGTTATGCAGAATAGGTTATGTTCTTGGAGTTTTCTGTAGATTGGCTAGGAAAGGTTTCACGCTTCCATTGGGATATGGGGTCTATTCATAAAGATAGAGATCAAAGAACAGTTTATAAGAAGTCTTTTCACAGGGCGAGATAATGAAACTATTGGATTCTTTGGGAATAAGTGATGGATTAGCAGAAAATGTGAGATTATCAGTCACAGTAAAGAAGCATTTAAGAATTTCTTCACTATAACATCAAAAGACAAACATTTAGATTTTTAAAAGTCAGAAAACAAGGTATGCAAAGATAAATATTGTAACTTTAACTCCTTTTAAAAAGATCAGACAGAAAACACAATGATAACAAAGGCAGATACACATTCAACGATGAGGAAAAAACTTCACCAATAGCTAACATGCAAGAATCCTGTGAAACGTTTCTTTATATTTCTGGAAAATCTCTTGATAGAAGTTACAGTGCTTACAACCTACTTGTGTGTGAGATAAACCCTTGCACATTTGATTCCATACAATATATAAACAAGAATCTACTCAGGGTCCCGAGGTTGAATTCAACCACCTTGGCCAAAAATAGCAAGAAATCCCCAAAAATCTGGAACTGTCCGCCATGAAAGACGGGCCTAATTTCTGCAAAAAATGGGTCTGAACAGACATCTGTTTCTCTTCAATGCTGACACCTAGGATAGAACTGAAGGAGGTTATTGTATATGGGCATGTTTTGGACAAAAAACCCCTTCGGTTTCTCCAAATTCGCCTCCAACTCGTTGTAACATCTCCTGCAAAATCAGGACTATAACAAAAAAATGAAACACTGGAAAAAAGGGCCTCGAAGATGGATTCGATTCTCCATGCTCATGGAACTTGTGAAAAACTTGAGAGAGGTTTTTGTTCTTCATCTTGTTATGGAGAAAAAAATCTCTCAGTTTCTTAAAATTTGTTTTCGTTCGCCCGGAATTGGTTTCGGAAGAAGACATACTGAATAGGCAAAAATGGGCGATTTTTTGAAAAAATTGGGGAAAGTGGTTTTTTTTTTGGGAAGGTGGTATTTCGGACCCCCCCTGAGGTGGTAAGTAGTTTTAGGGGGGGGGGGTGTTCTGTTGGCATGTGGAGCTGACAAGTGTCTAATGGATGGTTTCATAATACAACCATTCTGGACCCCACCCTCTCGTTAAACTTCGGATGGTGAGGGGGGGTCCGGAAAATTTCATAGCCGTTTGATTTATTTGGGATGTGAAGAATGTGTGGAGTTGCAGGGTGGGTAGAACTTAGGATAGTATGTTTTTTAGTTTTTTTGTATGTTTTTTACTTTTGTTTTTTAATATTTTTTATTATTGTTTTTTATTTTTTAATTGTTTTATGTTAATTTTTATATGTTTTGTTTAATCCATATTTTTTTTAATTTGTTTTAAATTAATTTAAATTAATGGAACACTAACCTTATTACTGACTTAAATAATTAATTTAACTATTTATTAATTAATTAGTTAATTAATTTCTAACAAGATTTTAACCTAGCTTTTTGTCTAATTACCCTAACTTTATTAACACATTTACTAATTACTAACATTATTAATTAATCTAATTAACTTATTTGATTTTTCTTTTAATCCTAAGTTTGTTTATTCGTGAATGGGTGGCGAGATAATGGAGGATGAAGTCATCAGGTAGGAGCGGTATGGCATTGTCAGTATGGTGGTAAGTTGGAAGGATGGTAAGCGATAACTGGTCTAGAGCAGAGGAGATCTGATGTGATGGATTGATGACACAATGGGATAGGGCTCGCCG
>ML781984.1:779599-791077 GCA_009831015.1 Picea engelmannii
AATGGGATAAGGTATTTAATTAATGGAATATGATACAAAGTGGATTGCGTATACAACAAGGGATAAAATAAGAATCCCGAGAAGATAAAAGAATTAATGGGAATGGATAAGGGTAATAAAGGAGTTAGGTGAGGAGGTAAATGAGGGGGGAAGTCGGTGAAGGAGGGATAAGGGAGGAAGGAGTTGGAGGGAGGGGAGATCATTTTTTCTACGAGAAGTTGGCCATGAGTTGGGGGAGCTCTGAGTATTGCAGAGAGCCGAGAGGGGCTGTGAAATTGGTGTGCTCAGATTGAGGCACGGGATTTGCTGGTTGTGACATATTGATCAGGCAGGCACCGAGTTGCTATAGGTTTTGGGCTCGGAGGGCCAGGATATCCGTAGATATCCTGGAGCTAGGTTTTTTTCCTAGTTGGAAGGGTGGACAATAGTTTTGGGCAATTATTTTTCTGTGTTTGCAACAGGACTGGACTGTGTAGCAGGTAGCAGGAGAGCAGCAGCAAGGCAGCTGACAACGGAAATTAGCATCAGAGTTAAGGTATTTCTCTCAAATTTTGCATTGTTGTATTATGTAAAAGAAAATATATATATTATTCATAGTAAAAATTGAGTTACGGAAGTTACTGTTAAAATTTTTTTGTGTTATTGAATTTCTGTCTTAGTTATCAAAATAAATTGATGAAAATGGTAAATTCAACCATTACAGGCAGTCACAGAGGCAACATCAAAACCACTTCAAGTCAGGGATCTAGCACTCCAAGACTCAGAGAGGGATCTCTCTGTCAAATTTAGATTTGTTTGAAATAGGATATTAGGCTAGTTATGCAGAATAGGTTATGTTCTTGGAGTTTTCTGTAGATTGACTGGGAAAGGTTTCACGCTTCCATTGGGATATGGGGTCTGTTCATAAACATAGAGATCAAAGAACACTTTATAAGAAGTCTTCTCACAGAGTGATATAATGCAACTATTGGATTCTTTGGGAATAGGCGATGGATTAGCAAAAAAGGTGAGATTATCAGTCACAGTAAAGAAGCATTTAAGAATTTTTTCACTATAACATCAGAAGACAAACATTTAGATTTTTAAAAGTCGGAAAATAGGGTATGCAAAGATAAATCCTGTAACTTTAACTCCTTTTAAAAAGATCAAACAGAGAAAAAAAATGATAACAAAGGAAAATACACATTCAACGACGAGGGAAAAACTTCACCAATAGCTAACATGCAGGAATCCTGTGAAACGCTTCTTTATATTTCTGGAAAATCTCTTGATAGAAGTTACAGTGCTCACAGCCTACTTGTGTGTGAGATCAACCCCTACACATTTTATTCCATACAATATATAAACAAGACTCTCCTCAGGTTCCCGAGGTTGAATTCAACCACCTCGGCCAAAAATAGCAATAAATCCCCAAAAATCTGGAACTGTCCGTCATGAAAGACTGGCCTAATTTCTGCAAAAAAAGGGGTCCGAACAGACATATGTTTCTCTTTAATGCTAACACCTAGGAAAACACTAAAGGCGGTTATTGTATATGGGCATGTTCTAGACAAAAACCTCCTTCGGTTTCGGCAAATTCGCCACCAGCTCGCCGTAACTGCTCCCGCAAAATCAGGCTGTAACGGAAAAATGAAAAACTAGAAAAAAGGGCCTCGAAGATGGCTTCGATTCTCCCTGCTCATGGAACCTATGAAAAAACTGAGAGAGTTTTTTTTTTCTCATCCCGTTACAAAGAAAAACCTCTCTAGTTTTCTTAAAATTTGTTTTCGTTCGCCCGGAATTGGTTTCGGAAGAATACATACTGAACATGCAAAAATGGGCGATTTTTTGAAAAAATTGGGGAAAGTGGTTTTTTTTCGAGAAGGCGGTATTCCAGACCCCCCCCGCCCCCAAGGTGGTAAGCGGTTTTAGGGAAGGGGGAGGTCCACTGGCATGTGGAGCCAACAAGTGTCCAATGGATGATTTCATAATACAACCATTCTGGACCCCCCCTCCCTCTCATTAAACTTCGGATGGTGAGGGCGGGTCCGGAAAATTTCATAGTTGTTTGATTTATTTGGGATGTGATGAATGCATGGAGTTGGGGGGTGAGTATAACTTAGGATAGTATGTTTTTTAGTTTTTTTGTATGTATTTTACTTTTGTTTTTTAATATTTTTTATTATTGTTTTTTATTTTTTAATTGTTTTATGTTAATTTTTATATGTTTTGTTTAATCCATATTTTTTTAATTTGTTTTTAATTAATTTAAATTAATGGAACACTAACCTTATTACTGACTTAAATAATTAATTTAACTATTTATTTATTAATTAATTAATAATTAACTAAATTAATTATTAATTAGCTAATTAATTTCTAACAAGATTTTAACCTAGCTTTTTGTCTAATTACCCTAACTTTATTAACCCATTTACTAATTACTAACATTATTAATTAATCTAATTAACTTATTTGATTTTTCTTTTAATCCTAAGTTTGTTTATTCATGAATGGGTGGCAGGATAATGGAGGATGAAGTCATGAGGCAGGAGCGATATGGTATTGTCGGTATCGTGGTAAGTTGGAAGGATGGTAAGTGGTAAGTGGTCTGGAGCGGAGGAGATCTGATGTGATGGATTGATGACACATTGGGACAGGGCCCGCCGGAAAAAAAAACAAAAAAAAACCACCTCATTTCGGACGCCCCCCCACAGTTAAAGGCAGAACAGTCGGGGGGGTCCGAAATCGCATGTAGACCATCCATCTGCGCACTGTCATGATGACTGTAGATCTTTGCGCTCTTTTTAGTCACCNAATAGTTGAAGGGGTCTGGAATCCACTGTCAGCCGTTGATCTACGCGCCGCTAGATCAACCGTCGATGTAAGCGCGTTCTTTATTCTCCAGGTGCAAATGCAGCAAAAAACTTAGGCTTAGTGTTTTTTGTGGGTTTTTTGTGGGTTTTTTGCGCTTCTTCCCTTGCTTTTGTCACCATGGGGTTAGGAAAAACCACTCAGCATCAAAAATCATGAATTTTCCTTTTCCTTTCCTTGAAACTAATTTGCAGAAATCAAATATTATCTGCAAGCCAAAACACACCCAGAGTGAAAAATTTCCAGTCACGAGATGATACTATGAATTATAGGGTTATAACACTACCCTACATACAAATATAGCACTATAAATTTAATAATTCAATATCTAGGGATTACTAAGGCGTTTTATACATAACATGGAGCTTTGACTAGGGTTTAATATTCCCCTCCCATTCAAATAAGTGTTTTCCTCGACACTTGATTAACCTTGGGTGTTTCTTCATGAATAACTCATCTTCCCTTGTTACCTCTTCCACTAGTAGTTTCTTCCATTTGACAAGATACTCAGTAATTTCTTGATTTCTCAGGAGCTTAATCCTTGTTTCAAGGATTGTTTCTGGTTCTAGTATGATTTTACCTTCTTCATTAATCTCTGGTAAAATAGTTTGTACTAGGATCTTGTTGTTTATTACCTTCTTTAAGAAATAAAAATGGAAGATTGGATGTACACATGAATATGGAGGCAACTCCAGTTTTTAATTCATACTTCTAGTCCTTTGTAAAACCTTATAGGGGCAAACAATTTTGGTGCTAATTTATTTTCCTTGTTTTGTTTCTTGAGGGACATCTATTTATATGGTTGTAGCCTTAGAAATACCCAACCCCCCACTTCAAATTCCCTTTCATTGCAATGTTGATTTGCTTGTTATTTCATCCTATGTTTTGGCATAACCAATTGTCCTTCAATATTTTGAGAACCTCTTGTTGGTACCCTATGCGGTCTTCCATTTCTTGGACATTTGTAGTCCCTTTCAAGGGTGATGTAATGGAGGGAGGATGATATCCATAAAGTGCCAAAAATGGAGACATTTTTTTATGAAGTATGGAAGGATGTGTTATAACATCATTCCACCAAGTGAAACCACTTGACCCATTGTGTTTGGTTATACTATTCAAAGAAATGAAGATATCCTTCTAGAAATTTATTCACAATCTCAGTTTTTCCATCAAATTGATGATGGTCAGATGAGTTGTGAGCCAATTGAGTACCTCAACAACAAAATAATTCAGTCCAAAAATTTCCAATGAATATTGGATCTCTGTCACTTACAATAATATTGGGGACTTCATGTAGCTTTTGAATTGTTTCCATGAATTTTGTGACTACTATACTTTCTTTAAAGGATGAGAAAGAGAAGAAAAATGGGCATACTTTGTTAGTCAATCCACTACTACCATGATCACAATTTTTCCTTCGGATTTGGGTAAAAATGTAATAAAATCCATTGAAACTTCTTCCCAACATTGACTTGGTATAGCTAATGGTTGTAGGAGACCTGGCATATTATTTGTCTCTCCCTTATTATACTGGAAGACTAGACATTTAGACACCAATGTTTGAACATCAGCTTTAATACCTTCCTAGAAAAAATCCTTCTTGATCTTTTTGTACATTTTCAAGAATATTGAATGTCATCCTATAAGAGAAGTGTGAAATTATAGAAGAACCTTTTGTTTGAAATGGGAATTATTACATAAATATAGGAAATAATGATACCATAGAAAATAATTATTCAATACAAAATTATCTAATGAACGAGGGTCCTCTTGTATTTTTTGAACGATCTTGCATACCTCTTGATCTTGATTTCATTGTATCCTTGCTTATTTCACCTAATCAGATTGCGGGATAGAATTAGCACACAATGAACCTTATGTTTCTTCTTATTTCCTTGAAAGAGAATCTATGACAACATTATGTTTTCCTTTTTTGTATATAATTTCAAAGTCATAACCTAGCATCATTGTAACCCATTTTTGTTGTTATTCTGAAGATAATTGTTTCTCCAAGAAGTAATTCAAACTATCATGATTTATTTTTACTTTGAAGTGTCTTCCTATTAGGTAAGGGTGGCATTTCTTAACTGCATGTAGTATGGCCAACATTTATTTTTCGTAAATGGGTTTGAGTAATTTGTTTCCTTTAAGTTGGTTTCTTTCAATGGAAAGTGGTCCTACTTATTGCATTAAAACTACACTAATGCCATGGCTCAAGGCATCACACTGCACAATAAAAAAAATTGTGAAGTTAGGTGTGGCTAGGAAAGGAGTTGTACACATGGCCTCCTTAAGTTTTTCAAAATATTTGGTTGTTGATTGAGTCCAAGAAAATGAATCCTTATTTAATAATTCTACTATAGGTGTTGTTATTTGACCATAGTTCTTGACAAACTTGCAATAATAGCCTGCCAATCCTAAGAATCCTCTATATTTATTCAAGGTCTTGGGAATTGGTCGTTCTCTCATAAATTTAATTGTGTTAGGGGTCCACTTTTACACCATGAGATACAATATGACCCAAATATTCCACTTCTTGAACCCCAAAGGCACACTTGGAATACTTTGCATAAAGTTGTTCTTCTTTCAATAGTTGCAATAATCTGTCAACATGTTGTACATGCTCTTCCCAAGATTTGTTTTGGATTAGTATGTCATCAAATACTAAAAAAAAAGTTCTAAGGAAGGGCTTGAAAACAAAATTCATCAATCTTTGAAATTTTGAAGGTGCATTAGTAAGTTCGAATGGCATAACTGAAAACTCATAATGACCTTTATGTGTTTTAAGAGTTATTTTGGTAATGTCTTCCTGCCTCATTTTGACTTGATGATATATCAAATGAAGATATAACTTCGTAAAGAAAATTTCTCCATGCAATTCATCTAATAATCCATCAATTATAGGAATACAAAACTTATCTTTGATGGTCATGTTGTTGAGTTGTCTATAATCTGGACACATATACCATGAACCATCCCTTTTTGTAACCATCACCACTAGTGAAGAGAAAGAAATTTGGCTAGGTTTAATGATGTTGGCCTCTAACATTTCTTGGATCATACACTCAATCTCACTCTTATATGCACATTGATACATGTAAGGCCTAATGTTATATGGTACACTTCCTGGTTGCAAATGAATAGCATGGTCATGATCTCAAGCGGGTGGAAGACCCTTAGGAATTTCTTCAAATACCTCGGAATGATTGTTGATAACTATTTGGAGATCCGATGGATTAGAGGATATAGATGCTTGAACATCTGGTGAGCACAATTGTGAAATTAAACCATGGTGTCCCTTTTTAAGTAATTTTGTCAAGCTACTAGAGCTTATCACCTGAGAGGGTTTCCCTTGTATAACTATAAGCTCAATTTCATTACCTTTTGAGGAAAATATAATGAAAAGATATTCAAAATTAATGGCCACTATTCCCAATTATTATTGTTGGAACACACAAAATTTTGAACTTTTGAGTTTATAGTCTTCACCTTAGGAATAAAATTCTACACAAAGTGGCCTTTAATTTTAAATCAAATTCATTACAGGTTAGTTAATAATAAGGCTCGTATGATATCTGTCGTTGATGAGTTTCCCTTTCGATCTAACAATCCTAATAACCTCTCAAGTTCTGGAGTTGCTTGAGTTTTAAAGAGGTAAGTCTCTAACGGTCACTTCGGAGCTCCACGCTTCGGATGTTTCAACAAGTATAAACAATAAAAACCATGAAACTATGATACCCGAAGGTAGCCACTCACGACTTTTCTTAAACCTTTTAAAGACACAAGTCATAGCACACGTGTACTTTTTGAGTCTTTCCAGAGTTGACATGTGGCACCCGTTTTTGACATTTTCTTTGGAGGATTCACACATTTCCAAGTAACAAGTGGCACCTCTCTTTTCTCGACACGTCATCCAAAATGACGTCATCTATACCCCATTACTGCGGGAGATGATCCTTTAGGAATTTAACAAAGAGTGAATTCACGAATCACCTAAGTATCAAATTGTCGAAGTATTGAACATTTAAAAAAGTAAAGGGAGCAAATTGAATGTTTAAATAACAAAGTTAATCATGATCAAGAGTTAATTAATGACTCTGCAGTTTTTATTTCGAGACGTTTCCCCTGTATTATATTCTAAAATTTCCGAAGTCCGAACTTCTGAAATACTTAACTTAAGAACAATTAATTAAGACTTAAGATCAATTACTAGATAATTAATTGCTTCGCAATTTCGGATTTCGGGAAGTTTCTCTTGTGATACATTAAAATTATTTGAAGTAAGAACTCCCGAAACACTTGAAGTTAATGCAACATTTTAAACACAATTAATTAAGGTTTTAAAAGTCATTATTCAAAGATTAACTACTCCCCGAATTCGGGATTTGGATGATTTCCACCCTGTCACATCCAAAGCTCCCGAACGCGAACCATCATAGTATCAATGGCATTTATGATCGATTAAAGGTAATTATTTCAAAAAAAGATCATGGATCGCTAGGTAATCAATTCCATTAAAGTTAATAAATTATTTGTCGGTGAGGTTATACGAAGATCAACGAATCTTGTTTGAATAAAAGAACTTCAATTTCGAATTCATTTTCACCTTTCACAATTAGCATTTTTATCTATTGAAAAACTCACAAATTTTCTCTGCAATAGGTAACCTCACTCTATTTCCTTAGAGATTATGGCACCATGGAAAATGGAAAAAAAATCCCAATGCAGCAAGTGAATATTCGAACCTGAATGCAGACATTTTGTCGGACACCACTCCGTGAGCCACAGACACCGTTAAAACTTAGACACAAGTTTCTAAGATCCTGGAGCGTGAAATCATCAACTTCCTGGAAGACTCTGCCAAAGAATAAGATGACTCTTATGAAACTAAACTTAGACACATAGCATAGTCAGAGCTGCACAAGATAGCTACACGGCCAAAACTCATGCCTTATAACGACATGATAAGTTGGGCCTTGGAACATGTTGACATCCAGACCAAGAGCATCATCAACCATCAACAGGTTTCCATCATCTCTTTCCAACCCGAACATGTGCAAGTAATGTATAAAATCTCTCCTAATCCTAAATATACTTACAATGTCGCATTCATTCTGGATTTTAAGCAAAAGGAATGCATCCAATATGCCAGGAGTGGTCACGATATAATCAGGACCTGGTGGGGACAGCCAGAGAAATTCAAAACTGATGTTCATGGTATGTATGCAACAACGTCTTTGGATGCTCATATGGTGTATGTAGCCATGATTCTCTATATTCTATTTGGGACTAATATATCTACACATTTCTCGGTGGAATGGGTATCCATCATGAATGAGGTAGCCGAGGGTTACACTTTCAATTGGGCCAAAATGTTGTCGCATAATTTGGAAAAGGGAATTGTTGATTATAAAATAGAGAAATCAAAAGGACAACCTACTCCCTTTTACATGTCGGCATATATCATGAATGCCATTTGTTTCATGACACCTTTCCCCTTGATGAACTAGAATTGGACTCCAACTAGTTCTGAACTTATTCATTTTTATCATTCCAAGCTATGGGAAGAGAAAGCCAAGAATTTATTTTATGAAATTTGTACTATGTGGTAGTGCATTTTCATATATCCCTTTATGGTCACCCACCTCCCCCGATTTCAGAGAATATTATGGGAAACCTAGGCAAGCTTAGAGATTGGTTCAATGAGGAGAATTTCTCCTACATCAGAGTTTTTGGTTGCTCGATTCCTCCTCATGCTCTCCCACAATTTTTACCCGACAGGTTGGTGTGTAGAGAAGTGGTGTACCAGAAAATGACAGGAGGCATCAACAAGGAGCTGAAGGCAACTCAAAAAAAGGTTTGGCCGAATTTACCTATTCAAGTTGGCATGTTTTCATTATTGGATTTTGGTCACTCCAAAGTTGAGGCCACAACCTTGGAGGATGTCAAATTGGTTGACATCAAGTTCAAGAGACACGATCCACGTAAGATAGTAGAAAACCACCTATCCCAGTTCAACATGAAGCGGTATATGCACGATAACCCCTCGTATGATGAAATATTTAGGGGATTTAGATATTATGAGGAAGTTCAAGGAAGATTCCAAACTTTGCCCCCCGATCAACAACCTAGTTTTTTCAGATTTCAAAAACACATGCGAAATAGTCTACCAAAGGTACTACAAGGAGAGTCAATAGCCACTCCCCCTTCATAGGAAGCTATGCCTGCAGGTTCTGAATCAATTCACTCTAATAATCACATAGTTGAGGGAACGCCAAAGAGCTCGAAGGTGTTAATACGGGAATTCAAAGCATCATTGTCAGGTCAGCTAAGCCCCCAGGCACTAGCTCAACTCGAATATTTCATAAATCAAGGACAAGATATGCCTCCTTTGACACCAGCTACTCCTGATGTCACCTCAAATACCACATAGCAACAATAGTCCACAAATATTTCTACCCCCATTACATCGCTAACCCCTCTACAAACTAGCTTCGGAAATCCTAATTCTGAACGTGTTTTTGTAGGTGATCTTAGCCCCATCTTTGCCGAAGAGATTCCTCCTTCGGATTTGTTTTTTAGTAAGAAATATAAAGCCATCATGAAAAGGGAATCTCACCAGAAAGATGGAGTCACAACTAAAAGGAAAGGACTAGTATATGACAGAAATGATCAGGACAGTCCATTATTTGCAAAGGAAGTTGCAGGTTCGTTAGGTGTTTTTTCCACTACCAATCAATGGTCAATGGAAAATTTGACTGAACAACTGTGAAAAAAGTGCCTATTGGTGGAACACTTGCAAAACCAGATATATAAATCTGAGCAGACTATCAGGAACATAATGAGTCAAGATTTCGAGAAAATCAGATCTATTGATCGACAACATATTCAACAGCTTTAGGATAACCTTGAGTAGCTCCATTAGAGTTCACAAACCAACCAATGTTTGGCCATTTAGTGTGATGAATTGATAGAACAACTGCAAGCCAGATTGTCCCTAACTGAAGGTACCACGATAGACATCTTGGCCTTCAAAATTCAAGCGTTGGAAATCAATGAGAAGTTGGAAGATGCCCAACAAGAAATTTATCTGAAGGTAGATGCCATCCAAAAGTGCTATCAGGCAGTAGACCTTTCTCTAAAGGAAATTTATGTCAAGGAAAAAGAGGCTCTCTCAGCTGGATCTAAGTTTCAGGAAATCCTCATATTGATGCAGAAAGATAATGTCTGTAATTTCCTCTTCTCTCTCATTCTGGACAATTAAGAGGTGAGATGGCCCTAAAGGTATGGGAAACAAATATGGAAGAGAGAAAAAGATTTTCCAGAGAGGTGAAAGAAGCTTTTCTAGAAGCATTGTCATCATTAAACAAAAGGCTGATTGATTTTGGGGGAAGTAATATCTCAGAAGCACTGGGGAAAATTGAGATAGAAATGAACTAGCGGAATTCCAGAAAGAGAAAAGAAGAAACTCTGGCGGCCATTCAAGAAATGAGCCAGATTGATCTTATTAAAATCAAGAAATGGCTAGTGAATCCAAGTTCACATTTCCAGGCCACAACTCAAGAAGTGAAAAAGATCCAAGAAAATATGCCTCAAATAGAAAGGAAACTATTCACTTTCGAGTTAAATGAAAATATTGATCCCTCAAGGTTCGTGGTGGCATTGTTGGATAGATGCACCAAATGTATTGAACATGGAAAAAAAATCATAGCTGGGAGCAATTAAGAAAGCGTGCACAATGTCCTTTCCTTCCAACCTCTCTACCTTTCACCTTCCAACAGCCACTTATCTCGTCCACCCGCATTCTAACCTCCACTTATCCTCACTCCATCTTCATTCTTTTCGTAGACAATTACTTTTCCCTTTTCCCATTATTCATTGCTTCATGAGATAATGTTGTTCTATTCATCTGATTATCCTCCCCCCATGAACATGATTGTGATTCATTGCCTTGCTGAATATATCTAGAGGGATAGATGGCAACGAAATTAAATGACCTAGACAGTATGGTGAATTATTAAGGTGGCATTTATGAAATGTGTACTCATCCCAAAGGACTAAGGAAAAGGAGCGATTCTACCAGCAGGCGAACAGCCAAAGGAGAATGCCAACGAAAATCATCAAAATTTACACATTGTTGTTTTATTCAGATATATGCTATTTTCAATTAAATATTGTAAGAAGTCAAACAGTTTTTTAGTTGTTACAGATTTTGTATAAGTACATAGATGTAAGATTTATTCAAGGATGCTTCTTTCCATATGTAATAGATAAACTCTTGTTTTGAGTATTAATACAAGTGCAGACATATATTCTAATTTTTGTTCAGTTTGAGTTATGTGTTTCCTCTGTGTTTCCATTTTCCTGAATTTCCTTATGTAATTCCTTGAAGAAAGATTGATTGCAATTTAGTATTACAACTACTATGATCATGTTATATCATCGATTCATTCAGTGAGAATTTTTTCCTCTGTATTTACTGTGATTAAAACAAGACGTGCAATCTATGTGAATTACTGCATTCTATATCATGTTGAAGGGTGTGTTCTCTACTTTTCTTCCACTGCAAACAAGGTGAGATTCATGTACAATTGATTCCTGGCTTTGTTTAACAGTTTTGTAATT
>ML781984.1:795838-806362 GCA_009831015.1 Picea engelmannii
ACATCGTTTCCACCTCAAGGGCTTCCCTGCAACAAAATGGCTTTGGCTTGGCTCTCCAACAGCATAACTCTGCAAATCTGACTGTCCCATTGGCCTCAACAGGCCTGGTTTATATAGGAATGGAGTTGGTTTCACATCCCCAATTTCCTCCAAGAATCTGGCCTCCAAAAAAGCCCAATATCCCCCCAAAATGGAGAAAATCAGCTAAAATTAGGCTCATTAATTTAAAAATAACCAAACTTATAACAAAAAAACCCATTTTGTTATAGTTCTGGGTCGCAACCCCCAATTGGCGCGCGCCCTTGGTCATATCACAGCCCATGTGGCCATGCCCTCGCGTGTTGGCCCTTTGTAATTGGCTCCCGCTCCTGGTTTTTCGTGCTAAAACATAGGCCCACGGCTTAACACTCCGCTGTTTATATGGTAGCGCCCGGGTCGTATGGGACTGTTGGCGCGTCCATGGGCCATCGATTATAACCAACCCCGCGCCCGTTTGAAAACTCCGCGCGCTCTGCCGGTCATATGAAACGGTTACATGTGGTATATAATGCGCCGAGGGTCGGGGCTAGGCCCCGACCCTTTTTGCCGCCGGCCACATGGTAAACCAAACTCAAAATATTTTTCCGTCGTTAATTAAACAAAAACCATCGGCCGGCACCGTGGCTAGCTCGTTGACCATAGTCCTTTGCCCGCCCGGGAGGTCGCGGGTTTGACCCCCAGCGGTATACCAATTTTACACAATAACCATAACAAATGATCCAATAACGGGGTGCCACATGGCAGCCCCTGAGTGGGCCATGTGGCACCCTTTTTTTCCCAATGAGAACATGCCATGTGGCAGCCTGTGATTGGCCCACGTGTGCTGCCACATCGACTCTGCCGTACGCCACGTCGTGCCACGTCATCTGCCACGTGTCTGCCCTGTCATCTGCCGCCATACTGCCACGTCAGCCTGCTGACATCAGCGTGCCACGTGTCACCCTATGAGTGGTGACGCGTGTCACTTTTTTATTGGTCCAACTGTGCACCGAAAAGGCCAAATTCACCTGACACGTGTCGCGTCCTGGTGATGCCACGTGTCACCTGTACGGACTGCCACGTGTCGTCTTCAGGAGCCACCACGTCACTATACGGAATCTTCCACGTCAGCACTGTACGGCCTGCCACGTCAGATGTACGGACTGACACGTGTCTGTACGGGCTGTACGGACAGGTACAGTCAGCATCCCAAAATTTTGCCTGTTTGGCTTTTCGGACAGAACGCGATATCTTCCTCATACGGACTCCGTTTGCGATAAAAATTATACCACCAGAATCAAGAAGACGAGACGGACGCAATGGCACAGGTTTCGTCGCATTTCGAGCACTTTCATTTTTGAGCATTTTTCAAGCCCTATCAGGCTTCTGGATTGTTTTCAGATCACCCCATGAACATGATTGTGATTCATTACCTTGCTGAATATATCTAGAGGGATAGATGGCAACGAAATTAAATGACCTAGACAGTATGGTGAATTATTAAGGTGGCATTTATGAAATGTGTACTCATCCCAAAGGACTAAGGAAAAGGAGTGATTCTACCAGCAGGCGAACAGCCAAAGGAGAATGCCAACGAAAATCATCAAAATTTACACATTGTTGTTTTATTCAGATATATGCTATTTTCAATTAAATATTGTAAGAAGTCAAATAGTTTTTTAGTTGTTACAGATTTTGTATAAGTACATAGATGTAAGATTTATTCAAGGATGCTTCTTTCCATATGTAATAGATAAACTCTTGTTTTGAGTATTAATACAAGTGCAGACATATATTCTAATTTTTGTTCAGTTTGAGTTATGTGTTTCCTCTGTGTTTCCATTTTCCTGAATTTCCTTATGTAATTCCTTGAAGAAAGATTGATTGCAATTTAGTATTACAACTACTATGATCATGTTATATCATCGATTCATTCAGTGAGAATTTTTTCCTCTGTATTTACTGTGATTAAAACAAGACGTGCAATCTATGTGAATTACTGCATTCTATATCATGTTGAAGGGTGTGTTCTCTACTTTTCTTCCACTGCAAACAAGGTGAGATTCATGTACAATTGATTCCTGGCTTTGTTTAACAGTTTTGTAATTCTTTTCCACGCCATTTGATATTATAATTGTGACTCAGATAACGAAATACAACCTCTGCACTGTCCTATTATTAATTCCATCCTATTATTAATTTCATTTAAAGGTCATTTCTCATAAAACTAAAGGTAGGAAAATCACTCATTAAAACATTTTCTTTAAACACTCACGATGCCTGACATTACTCTTTGAGCCTTAGGATTAATCTCAGGAACAACATATTTTTGGCACCGTTGTCGGGGACGAAGAAATGAAATCATTTTTCGTGGGAAAACAACAAGGCATATTTTGGTCTTTGATGGTGAACAGAGATTGAATACACAAGTAAGGATTATTTTATTTTTCACCTAGCGACTTCACCGTAGACAAAACTAGCATTCGGTTGAAGGAATACTAGGAAAAACCCAGACGAAAAGCAAACTACACCAGTGTAATATCTCGAAAAATTGTTGAGACCAAAGGGATATCTCAGACAGACTGTTGCATCGACAGGTAAGGTATATCAACCTCAAATTACACAAGCTAATGCTAAGGTTCCCACTGAAGAAATAACCCCTAAAGAAAGTTTTGAATGAATTCATTCTACATAAGCATCAACTAGTAAACCTGAGGTTAAAATTGAAACTCCAGAGGTAGTCATTCTCTAGATAAAAGTTAAGATTGACCTGACAGATACTTTTACCAGTGAGAACGAATAGTTCCTTTGGATCCCCTCTATCATTGACACTCTGTCGGTTCTCTCCTTTTTCAAATTAAAGGTTTTTGTTTCTCAAAACCCTGAAGAGTACTTTCTATACCCAAACTCATCCCCTATCGCATCCCCTATATATAAATCTGGTAAATCGGATAATCCAAAATCAAGTTTCCATTTTTCTCCTCATCTAGATATTCCATCTCCTCGCAATATTTTTCCTAAAATTCATTCGCAACCCCCTGACGTAGTCAAAATGTCAAATTTCCAATCTTTCAAATTTTTTGAAAATCTCCTTTTTAGCCCCTGAAGTCTGAAGAGTACTTTATATTTGAAATTACAAAGTATGCATATTATTATTTTCTATTGAAATTTCAACTTATCTATATGGTCATTGTGGGGGAGAAAGAGAGAGGAAGAGCGAGAAAAGGGGAGACAGTGAGTGATCATGAGAGAGAAAGAGAAAGTAGTCGGAAATAGAGAAGAGGAGTGGGAGAGAGAGGGAGATAAAAGGAGAGAGTGAATGGGAGATAGAGAAATAGTGACAAGAAAACGATGGACTGAATGAAAGGGACATATAAATTTTTGGAGGTGTGGATGCATTGAAATTTTTGAAGATATAGTAGCTTCGGAAGATATCCTTATTGTATTTGACCAAGAAAAACCGTAAAGAATTTAATTATATTATATTTATTAAGACGGCCCTATTGTGCCTTTCTAAAAGTCGGCCCTATTGTGCCTTGAAAATTAAATGTAATTTAAGAGGTTAAATTGACAGGTCGACCCAGACCTAATTTAGGGAGGCCATACCACTATTTATAAGGGAGGCCAACGCCTCATTTTTTCACTCACTCATGAGCTCTGAAACAAGAGGAAAAGTGTGTAAGTCTTGGAGGAGAAGTTGTTGCAACTAGGGGTGACATCAAGGAGGGTTTTGGTATATCTCTTGGTATCTCTTGGTTAAGTGGTGCACTACTCTTTCCTATTGAAGGAGTAGAGGAGGATATTCTTCCTTGTTAGTTCTCTCTTGGATAGAAGCAATGTTCTTGGTTGGATAATCTATATTGAGGAATTTTGTTGGGTTTTCTCCCCCTAGAGGATTTCCCAGGATAATATGTGTGTCTCTCTTGTTTATGTGATTGTTTATCTTTCAATGGTCTTATATATGCATCTGATGTGCTAAACAATTTTAATAATAAAGAAGAATCGCAACTGCTAGTTGTATACGTAAAATATCAACATGGTATTAGAGCAGGCTTGAAAGAGACAAACTCACAATTTATAAGAAGTGGCTAGCCTCAATGCACCCTCTCCAAAGATTCAGTTTTCAGTGTTACAACTATTGTAGAATTATGGTTTCTGCATAAACCCTAAGAGTGAATTTTTTACCTTTGTTGGAGGACGTTGGTGAAACTAATATCACCTAGGAACTCACCCAATATAGGCGCATCACTTCCCTATATCAAAATTATGAAATTTGAAGTTTGATAAATTAGGGTTTCCTCATAAAACCCCAAGTTGCAGTTGCAGTACCAATTGTAATTGCATTTGCAGTTGTAGTTACAGTTGTAGTACCAATGGTAGTTGCAGTTGCAGTATCAGTTACAGTTACAGTTGCAGTTGCATTTGTAGTATCAATTGCAGTTGCAGTGCCAGTTCCTTCATGCAAATTGCACCACTAGTTCTAGTGCCAGCACCAGCTGCAGTACCAGTTGCAGTGAAAGTTTTTGTGAAGTGTTGGGACTAATTTTTATTTTCCTAGTGTGCCTTACCCTAATAAATCTCCAACTACCTTTAGATTACAAGTTGCAACACCTTTGAATTTTTTAAAGGTGTCGGATGGTGCCACTACATGCTAATACTGTCAGAGGTATGTACTTACATATGTTTAAAATGTATCATTATTATAAATGGTATTTGTAGGAGAAAGGATATTTTGTCTAAACAACAATCATAGATCCAAAAGGATCTCAGATCCAACACACTTAGGGTAACAATGCACCCCGGGTTTGATTAATTTGATATGCCTCTCTTTGTTATGGAACTATTGTGATGTTATGAACATCTAGGTTGTATTTTGATCTATTGAAGTTATGACTATGATACTAACCAATGGTCAAAATTAAAGTCAAAGTATTAGATTGATTAAGGTTGACATTATAGAGTTTATTCTCTAACTCAGATTTCTATCAGGAAAGCATATTATCTTAGTAAAGAGGACATGTTGAAGAAAAAACTTGTAATCTAAAGCAAAGGAGACTTGGAAGAAAAGAAACAACACTCATTCTTTGGGACAAGACTCCAGGTTCCAGGTTTGATTGATTAAGTTGTTAAGATTCAAATTTTCACATATCAAGTTTGATAATTGCCACATTAGAAGTAAACACTATAGTTTTGATAGAAATATTTGAAAAGTTTTATTATTGAATACTTGGTAGCATGTGATCACTATTGAGATAAATTCTTATTGTAAACATTTACTAGATATAACTAACATCTCCTCTAGAAGAAAATTCTTGTTTTTTTTCCAAGTTACCATGGAGGAATGATTGATGACAACACTAGAAGAGTGTTACT
This sequence comes from Picea engelmannii, assembly GCA_009831015.1. Lineage (NCBI taxonomy): Eukaryota > Viridiplantae > Streptophyta > Pinopsida > Pinales > Pinaceae > Picea > Picea engelmannii. The sequence continues at coordinate 801,230 of ML781984.1, forward strand.
CTCATTTCTTATTATTTTATTTCTTACTTTTGACCCTTGTTTCAGGCAGGTCACAATTGATAGCTTTGAAGGAGCTATTGTGACGGTTGTTCTCACTATTGTTTTATTATTACTATAAAGATTATTATTCTTGTCTACTATTTCTCCCTTGTTTTTCTTATTCCGAGCAGGTCACATGTGATAACCCTGAGGGAGATATAGTGATGGTTGTAGGAGGAAACATATTCTATGAGACATGGAGTAGACTATCCAAGTTGTATACATGACCATATACATACATGTACTGAAGAAGAATAAGAAGAAGAAGCTACTTTTGCTAGAAAGAGAACATATCATATGGAGACAGATCATGAGGAGTAGAAAGATCCACATATGACAGAACAAATATCTCTAGTGCAGTTGATCACTCTTCATATCATCAGGAAGAGTTAGTAGAGCTAGAAGGGCCTCCCTAGAATCAATGCAGTAACTAGGAAGAGACCAGCATGGTCCCATGAAACTTTGTAGGATGAAAATCCATATATCATTGATGATCCATATCAAAGGGAGCAGATGGATCCAAAGATTATATAGACTCAAATGGAATCAAGCTTCAAAGGGAGCATGGAGACTCAGAGTGAGCCTGATCTCAAAGAGGATTAGACAAAAAAAAAAGGGACATCTTCCAGGACTAACAGACAAATGCCATGATTTGATAATACCAGATCATAGCTTCAGAGACTTCTAGGAAATGTGAAATCTACTAGGAAGATTCCCTTGTTTTAATGACAGAGGAGGAAGCTTGTCAGAAGGACTAGGATATAGATTTTTCCTTGAGAATATAAGGGAAGTCAATGGTGACTTCCAAGATTGATCTAACAGATCAAGCATGTTGTAGATAACAATATAAAGATGTAGAAGCCTGATTTGTATCCAGAGGATTCTCCCAGCAAGAGGGAAAAGACTATGATGAGACATTTGCTCCAGTAATCAGAAGAAGTATATGTAGAATAACCATGATTCATTAAAATAGGTTGATGCAGTATGATATTCAGAGGAAGAAAATGAATATGTTATCGTGATAGAGTAGAGGAGCTACTCTCAGAGTTTAGTAGCTACAGTGAGAATGGAGCAGTCATTCTCAGTTTCAGAAAAAACAGCTACAGGTGAAGAGTCCCAGTTCCAAAAGGAACAAGTTGTAGAGAGAGTAGAGGACATACTCTCAAGAAGTGAGTCAGATAGTGATTTGCAGAAAGCACATAGAGCTAGCACATGATTGTGCAAATTAAGCTGCAACTAAGCAAGTGTACTAGTTTGGTACAATGTGATGTGAAAATTTGGTTTGTTGATATATTTGAAGAACATGAGGACAGATATGTGTTTTGTGGTGAAATACATGTTCACCTGATTATGGAAAAACATGTGATGAGGTACCTAAAGGGTACAACCAATTATGGACCCAGATATATCTCAGATTATGAGATAATATTTACAGGGATACACAGATTCAGATTGGGCAGAAAGTGTCACAGACCGGAAAATTACATTCGGATGTTTCTTTTGTATGGGATCAATTGTGATCTCATGACTCGGTGAGAAGCAAACCTATATGGCACTCTGTTCCGAAAAAGCATAATATGTGTAGCATGGTTAGCTTGTGGTGATGCAGTGTGACTTCGGAAGTTGATCGCATAATAGTTTGATCTCAAGTTGAAGTAAACCTGTATCTTTTATGACAACCAGAGTTGCATAAAGTTGTCATTGAACCCAGTGAGTCATGACAATTCCAAGCATATCGAGATCAAATACCACTATGTCCAGGACATGGTACATAAGGGAGTAGTAAGACTCCAGTATATTTCCACCAACGAACATGTAGCAGATGTGTTGACCAAGCCCCTATCCAAAGTTAAGTTTGAGTATTCCAGAGACAAGCTTGGGGTGATCTAGAAATAATTCTCCAGTTGCGGGAAGTGATATTTTCCCCAGTAGTGGGAAGTTATGAGATCCCCAGTAGCAGGAAGTGATGGGTTCCCCATAAGAGGGAAGTGATGCAATCCCCGGTAGAGGGAGATGATGTGATCCCCAATAGAGGGAAGTGATATGCTACTCTAGCGTAGGTTGGTAACCCCAACACAAGTTGGTGCGCTACCCTAGTGTAGGTTGGTAACCCCAACGTAGGCTAGTATGATACTCCAGCGCATGTTGGTAACCCCAACAAAGGATGGTATGCTACCCCAACGCAGGTTGGTAACTCCAATGTAGGCTGGTATGCTACCCCAATGCAGGCTGGTATGCTACCCCAGCGCAGGCTGGTATGTTATTCCAATGAAAGTGCATAAACTTCCTATGATATATAGATCCATGATCGACAACAAGACAATGACCAAGTATGCAGAAGCGCAGAAGTAGTGATGATGACCATGACAAGAAGAATACGTTCGTTGCTAAGAGGGAGTGTTGAAGATTGAGTAGCTTTGGAATATATCGTTATTATATTTGACCAAGACAAACCCTAAAGAATGTTATTATATTATATTTATTATACGGCCCTATTATTCCTTTGTAAAAGTCATCCCTATTGTGCCTTGACAATTAAATGTAATTTAAGAGGGTAAATTGAAAGGTCAGTCGAGACCTAATTTAGGGAGGCGAGACCACTATTTATAATGGAGACCAGTGCCTCATTTTTTCACTCACTCATGAGCTCTGCAAAAATAGGAAAAGTGTACAAGTCTTGGAGGAGAAGTTGTTGTAACTAAGGGTGACATCAAGGAAGTTTTTGGTCTATCTCTTGGTATCTCTTAGTTAAGTGGTGTGCTACTCTTTCCTAGTGAAGGAGTAGAGGAGGATCTTCTTCCTTGTTAGTTCTCTCTTGGAGAGAATCATTTTTCTTGGTTGGATAATCTATATCGAGGAAGTTTGTTGGGTTTTCTCCCCCTAGAGGGTTTCCCAGGATAATATTTTTGTCTCTCTTATTTTTGATTTTCTCTCTTTTAATGATCTTATATATGCAGCTAATGTGCTAAACAATTGTAATAATAAAGAAGAGTCATAACTGCTAGTTGTATAAGTAAAATATCAACCAAAATCATGGTACAAATTTTGGGAGGGTCAGATTTAATTATGATTACTATGATATTGTTTAATGATGAGGTGACATAGGGGTGGAATCACGAAGGTGGGTTACACTTTCGTGACAATCGGGTCTCCAAAATTTCGAAAAACCATTTTTCGGCCGAACTAAAAATTTGTTTCGGCCGAAAAAATAAACGTCAAATCAAACGGTGCAATAAACGCCCCCTCGATTTGCATGTAGAAAATTGGTCGGCCAGATATTTTCTTTCCGGCATTAAGTTTTCGGCTGAAAGTTAGTTCAGCCGAAATATTATTCGGCCGAACATTAGTTCGGCCGAACTATCTTTCGGCTGAAAGAGTGTTTATATATTTCCCACACATCGAATGTTCGAAGTTTTCGAAAATTTGTGAGGTTGTGGATGCGAGTTCGCAGAGTTTGCGGGTGTTTGTGAGTTCGCAGAGTTCGCGGGTGTTTGTGGAGGTCGCCGAGCAGAGTTCGTCGTGGAGGTCGTGGAGGTCACCGAGCAGAGTTCGCGGGTGGAGAGGTCGAGCAGAGATCGCAGTTGGCGGTGGTTCGCAGGTATGTTTTAGTTTAGATCTAAAATTTTAGGTATTAAAATGTTTTAGTTTAGATCTAAATGTTTTAGTTTAGATCTAAATGTTTTAGTTTAGATCTAAAATTTTAGGTATTAAAATTTTAGTTTTAAAATTTAAAAGTTTCGTTTTAAGTTTAAAATTTTTAGTGGTCGTGGAGAGGCTGTAAGTCTTTCGGCGTTCACCCCGCGGCTGGTGAACACTGAAAGGCTTACGGCCTCATCCACGGCCTGGTGCACATTTCCCTCATCCACGGCCACGTCCATGGCCTGGTGCAAATTTCCCTCTTCCCACGGCCGTAGCTACACTATAGATTTAAAATTAAAATCCCACAAATAAAATTGGAATAACAAGGACACCCTCCAGGCACATTGCATACAAAACTAAGATATGTCGAGTTGGGTAGGAAGGAAATGCGCGCTGTTAATCACCCACATGACCAAACTAAAAAACAAAAACAAATATATATGCAGGGAATGGACGTTGTTAATCGCCCCCAAAACCAAATTGGATAAATATGAAGCTAAGTATGTCATAATGCTGAAGTTTTACATGAAAAACAATACAAAAAACCAGTCTAAATTATGGACATCAATCCTAATGCAACTGTATGCAGAAAACTGATAAATTAAAGTGCGAAAACATAAATTACAACGAGTTAATATCACTGTTTTAATGCATGTTAAATTAAATCCTGTTTTTTGTTCTTTTTTAATGTTTTATATTTTTTTCAATGCATAGAAATTGAGAAAGTTTTTCTCTATTTCTGCATTAAGAACGAAATAATAGCAAGTTAAACTTCTTGTAATTTAATAGAAAATTGAATAAATATGGTCTAAGATGCTAAAGCTATATATATATAGTGTTGCAGATATACACTGTGAGTCTTTGGGTCAGAGCAGATGAGAATACGAGGCACTGATTTAGTTTTTCAAGTTCATGATTAATAGGAATTAGATTGATTTGGATTTGTTATGTCATTACAAGTCCTCTGCTCTAGGGTTATGTGATGTCGTTGAACAATGTTGGATTTGGTGGTTGTGCAATGTAAGTGATAATTTAGTTTATTCAAACCTTGATATGATATAATAACAATCAAGTTGATGTAAATTGGTGATGTGGTTTAGATTCGAGGTCCTAAGAAATGGGTATGTTGTCAAACAACGTTGTGTTTGTTCGAGGGTCATGGATAAGTGTACCCTTCATGGGCATATGAGACATTGAACAACTTAGGAATCTGTGTTTTAGTGGGTTTATGTCTTGCATCATGGTTCTTAGTGATGGCCAGATGAGACATGGACTAACTTGGAAACCTATGCGCTCTAGTGGGTTCATGTCCTGCACCATGGTTCTTAGTGAAACGAACTTCTTGCCATTTGGGTTGATGTGTGGTGCATGTGAATAAAGTTTTATGTCAATCTTATTAGATTGGGTTAACTTTTCATAAAATATAAATATTAAATTTTGTCTCCTCAAAGTTGT
>ML781984.1:807139-818046 GCA_009831015.1 Picea engelmannii
CTCTCTCTCTCCCCCTCTTTGTCTTCCTCTCTCTCCCTCTCAAACTCTCACACACTCTCTCTCTACCTAGGGAAATCAAGTCAACTCTCTATTTTCATGTTCACATATTCCATATCACTAATAGTATTGAACATGTTGATTCATAGTTATTTTATTGAATTCATAACACTACTTGTTTACTTATTAAAATTCATGACATAGTTATAGCTTTGATATCTAATATGAATATTATTTCAACACATTGGCAAGCCTCTCAACCACTTAGTATGTAATCCATGGAATCCCCACTATAATAATAGACAATGGAAAAAAAACATATAGTTAATACTTATATGTAAATCTCTCAACAATATACCAATCTTGTGTAGATTTGGTCAAGCTCATCGTAACGATAATGCATAGTAGTTCTTTGTTTCACTTGGAACTATTTATTGATTATGTTTGGAATTAAAAACTCTATTAATCTTGGTAAAATTTTCTAATTTGCATGTTATTGATGAAGTTTAGATATGAACTTGCACAAAATAAACCTTGTCAATATCACAAAACCTAAAATTGGGATTGCAATAATGACAATAATGATTATGTTCATTAAATTTATAGCATTATCAAATATTGACTACTTTGTTCTATAAAATGATCATTCCCCTTTTTTCTGATTCCATGTTCTTGATAGGTCATGTGCCTTAAAGATTCTAGGTTTTACTAAGGATACCATCCTTGAAATGAGGAGAAGTGCATGGGGGTTTTCCTTGGGTGTTGTAACTTAGAAAATAAAAATATAATTGTCATTTGAATGTGTCAGAGGGTAATTTTAAAAGAAAAATAACAAAATTTGTGACTCTAAAACAAGCACACACTCAATCTCAAATTACATGGTTGAGAGAGAGAGAGGGGGGAAGAATGGGGGAGAGAGTGAGTGGGATACATATAAATAGTGAAAAGACAATGATGGATTGAATGGAAGGGACATATCGTTGTTTGTAGGTGCGGATGTAGTGAAATCATGGTATAATTTTTTTGGGGGGGGATAGTTGGGGAGAGAGAGAGGGAGAGTAGGGGATTGGGGAAACATTTAGAGGGGGGGATATATACCCTTGGGCGCTTACCTCTACTCAACCATTGGCCCCCTCTATGCATAGGATCCTACCTCCACTTCCGCCCTAGACCCATCTAACCCTAGTCCCCCACTTATACCTAACCCTTAACCCTATCCACACCTGATCCCTAAGATCTTTATGATTTTACCTCTTCCTAGGGTCCTCATAACCCATACACCTTCAGCCTAGTCCTCTAACCACTACCCTATGCCTCAAAGCACTTTCAATTATAATACCCCAAGTCCTAGTTGTTCACCATTGGACCTACATATTATTAACTAGGACAAATATTGAGAGACCAGTCATGACCACAACCTCAATCATGGCTACATTTAGATGTGTTAGGTGAAGAAGTTGAGCTAGATGCATATGAAAATGTTCTCAATGTTCGTATTAATGATGAAATTATCGAAAATGACAATAAATATGATGTTGTTATGGCCAATCCTTTCAACATTTATTTTGAACCAGATGATACATATGTGGAGTTGGACAAAGAAGAATATCAATGGTATTAAATTGTTGAAATGTAGGTCAAGGTATGTGATTATAAATTTTCTGCGATTAATTCTCTTTAAAGTATTTTCTTATATGGGTTAAATATGTGTTGTAAATTTTTACGCCATTTTATATGTATCATTGGTTGGTTAGAATTCATTGAGCTTGATTTCTCTCATAACCCACCAACCTATAACCTCCTAATCCATATTGAGCATGTGTTGATTGATTTTAACTATCATTCAATATTCATAATCTACCACAACTTTTTAACCCTCCACCCAGTAACCTTGGTAACTTTCTAACCCTCCTCCCTCATATTCCACCATAGGAACCATGTGCATGCTCCAAAACCACTACCCCAGGCCTAAATGGAAGCTTTGAGCTGCAAGTGTCATATGGTAGCCATTACAAGGTTTAACACATAAAACATTTTTTGGGGCTTTGCATGTGGTTTAGGGTCAGGGGTTAGGATTTAGTGATTGAGGGGTTAGGGGATTTAGGGGTCAATGGGATTATATATAACTATATAACACATATTATATACAAATACAAATATAAATTATATTACAAAAAATAACAAATAAAGAAAAATAAAACTTCAAACCTAAAAACATTATGGCTCCAAACCCTGACCCATTAAACCCACTACCAAATTGGTTGAAAATTTCATTTTTCAACCCCACATGTTAGTAAGGAGAGTACGTAGAGGAGAAACACACTAAAATTTGCATTGAATCGACCCCATCTATCAATACATAGATTCCACAGAGGAGAAACCCACTGACATTTACCTTGGATCGACACGTGCCAGTAAGGAGAGTGTGCAGAGGAGCATACCAATACAAGGAGAGACCGACCCCACCCATGCGTCCAAGGAGGGAAAAATCCCACAATGTCTTTGATATGTATCCTCGTGTTTTATGTAGATAGAGAATGTAGATCCTGCAGTTATTTTTTCAATACTAAATGGTTTACAATGGCTCTATTTGAGTTCCATTCACTTCAAGTTTTCCCTGTCTGAAGAAATTGAACATAGGAATATTAGGACAAGAAGATTGGCGGAAAAAGCCTCAAGCTATAATCTCACTACATTGTATTCATTGTAATGATACAATATATAATACATACATGAAACCACCTCAATTTCTCTCACATCAACACCTCATCAGGAGATAAGGTAGGAGGAGGAGGAAAAATAGGAATCTAGAAACACACTTAGGATAACAACTATATCCTAGTATGTGAAATATAAGTGGTGGTATACTAGGACTTCATGATTGTATATCAGTAAGAGGCTAACATTCCCCCCATCAATCATTATTATGAACAATAATACCAAAAAATCAGTAAGCATTGTTATAATCTCCAAGTCTTAATGCTAAAACTTCTGAGTTGAGCCTCAATGAAGAACTTCCTAAAAAACTACCAAATATGGATGTTAAATACTCTGGAAAATTTCACTGTGTAATCATGTGAGCCATAATTTCTACAATTGTTCACTGATGTAAACTCCAATATGATGATATCTAACCAAGAGAAGTGAATCATCTATACGTATAACACATCCTTGAAAATGCATGACCACTCAATCAAATGCCAAGTTGTAATGCAGAAGGATCCAACTGTCCTCTGCTAGTTCAATTGACCATTAAGGTGAAAAAAATATCCACATCATTGCTCTCAAAATCAACATCCATGTGTATGATTCAATTGCAATCCATTGAACCATAATTCTACCAAACTCTACCATCTACAGACTACAGTTTCCCATCTGGAAAATTTGATGCCCATCTGGCATATTTGTTGTAGAAAATTTCGATCTGACAACCATCTTCAATTCTATCATCAATTCCCCCCTTTTTCAGCTGAAAGGAGAGACTACAAGTGGTTTCATGAATCATCTTCACTGGATTTTTGAACTCCACCCCTTACGATGCATAAGAGTTACATCATTTTATTCCCCCCTTTGGGCTCAAGAGAGTACCATACTTATTCCATTTGTATACAACACAAAGTGGTCATGTGGAAACAACCAAACATTATCTCATCCCATGAGGGGAATTCTTAAAAGCTACGCCATAAGGGGGCCACTTTGGACTCATATACCCTTATCTCAGGTACAAAAAAAGGTTATGTGCTACAATATTGGTCTTTACTCGATATTGAAATCTATAGTAAAACTTATATAATCGCTTGGTTGTTGATGACCATTTCCAAGGATTGATCCACTCGTAGTGAAACTTTAATCTTGTAGGTTTCTTCAGCGTTGAACATTTGTCTGGAGAATGTTTATGCTTTTGAAAATGTTGGCAAGGATGGAGATCAAAAAAATTATTCTCCATGTGACCAACTCAATTGCAATGTTGGAATTTCATATTCTAATGTTGAACCAGAATGAGTGAAGGAGAATCTTCTTGAAGGAATCCAACACTTTAGAACTAGATTGGTCTAGAATAATTGAGAATATGAAAGGTAAATTCCTTGTCATATCCAAGTCTTGTTATGTGCTTATTCTAGCTGATTTCTTCCCAAGGCCTAGAGAGAGAGAGAGAGAGGAAGGGGTATAGAGGGAGCTGGAGAGAGGGGCGGGGGGGGATTATCGAGGGAGGGTGGGAATTCCTAGTTGTTCACCATGGGACCTGCATAGTATTAGCTAGGAAAAATATTGAGAGACCAGTCATGACCACAACCTCAATCATGGTTACAGTTAGATGTGTTAGGTGAAGAAGTTGAGCTAGATGCATATGACAATGTTATCGATGTTCATATTAATGATGAAATTATCGAAAATGACACTAATGATGATGTTTCTATGGCCAATCCTTTCAACATTTATTTTGACCCAGATGATACATATGTGGAGTTGGATGAAGAAAAAGATCAATTGTATTGAATTGTTGAAATGTAGGTCGAGGTATGTGATTATAAATTTTATACGATTAATTCTCTTTAAAGTATTTTCTTATATGGGTTAAATATGTGTTGTTAATTTTTACGCCATTTTATATGTATCATTGGTTGGTTAGAAGTCATTGACCTTGATTTCTCTCATAACCCACCAACCTATAACCTCTTAATCCATATTGAGCATGTGATGATTGATTTTAACTATCATTCAATATTCATAATCTGTCACAAATGTTTAACCCTCCACCCAGTAACCTTGGTAACTTTCTAACCCTCCACCCTCATATTCCACCATAGGAACCATGTGCATGCTCCAAAAACACTACCCAGGGCCTAAATGGAAGCTTTGAGCTGGAAGTGTCATATGGTAGCCATTACAAGGTTTAACACATAAAACATTTTTTCGGGCTTTGGACGTGGTTTAGGGTCAGGGGTTAGGATTTAGTGATTGATGGGTTAGGGGATTTAGGGGTCAAGGGGATTATATACAACTATATAAAACATACTATATACAAATATAAATATAAATTATATTACAAATAAATAACAAATAAAAAGAAAAATAAAGAAAAAGAAAAATTCAAACTTAAAAAACACTATGGCTCCAAACCCTGACCCATTAAACCCACTCCCAAACTGGTTGAAAATTGCATTGTTCAAACCCACATGTTAGTAAGGAGAGTGCGTAGAGGAGAAACCCATTAAAATTTGCATTGAATCAACCCCATCTGTGAGTACATAGATTGCACAGAGGAGAAACCCACTAACATTTACCTTAGATTGACACATGCCAATAAGGAGAGTGTACAGAGGAGCATACCAATACAAGGAGAGACCGACACCTCCTCCCCCCTCTGCCCATGCATCCAAGGAGGGATCGACCCCACAATATATTTGATATGTATCCTCATGTTTTATGTAGATAAAGAATGTAGATCCTACATTTGTTTGTTCAATATTAAATGGTTTACAATGGCTCTGTTTGAGTTTCATTCACTTCAAGTTTTCCCTGTCTGAAGAAATTGAACATAATAATATTAGGACAAGAAGATTGGCGGAAACAACCTCAAGCCATAATCTCACTAAATTGTATTCTTTGTAATGATACAATATATAATACATACATGAAACCACCTCAATTTCTCTCACATCGACACCTCATCGGGAGATAAGGTAGGAGGAGGAGGAAAAGTAGGAATCTAGAAACACACTTAGGATAACAACTATATCCCAATATGTGAAATATAAATGGTGGTATACTAGGACTTCATGATTGTATCTGAGTAAGAGGCTAAAATTCCCCCCATCAATCATCATTCTGAACAATAATACCAGAAAATCAGTAAGCATTGTTATCATCTCCAAGTCTTAATGCTAAAACTCCTGAGTTCAGCCTCAATGAAGAACTTCCTAAAAAACTACCAAATATGGATGTTAAATACTCTGGAAAATTTCACTGTGTAATCATGTGAGCAATAATTTCTACAATTGTTCACTGATGTGAACTCCAATATGATGAGAGCTAACCAAGATAAGTGAATCAGCTATACGTCTAACACATCCTTGAAAATGCCTGACAACCTAATCAAATGCCAAGTTGTAATGCAGAAGGACCCAACTGTCCTTTGCTAGTTCAATTGACCATTAAGGTGAACAAAATATCCACATCATTTCTCTCAAAATCAACATCCCTGTGTATGATTCAATTGCAATCCATTGAGCCATAATTCTACCAAACTCTACCATCTACAGACTGCAGTTTCCCATCTGGAAAATTTGATGCCCATCTAGCATATTTGTTGTTGAAACTTTTGATCCGACAACCATCTTCAATTCTATCATCAATTCCCCCCTTTTTCAGCTGAAAGGAGAGACTACAAGTGGTTTCCCAAACCATCTTCACTGGATTTTTGAACTCCCCCTCTTACGGTACATAAGAGTTACATCATTGTACTCCCCCCTTTGGGCTCAAGAGAGTACCATACTTATTCCATTTGTATACAACACAAAGTGGTCATGTGGAAACAACCACACATTATCTCATCCCGTGAGGGGCATGCTTAAATGCTACGCCACAAGGGTTCCACTTTGGACTCATATACCCTTATCTCATGTACAAAAAAAGGTTATGTGCTACAATATTGGTCTTTACTCGATATTGAAATCTACAGTAACACTTACATAATTGCTTAGTTATTGATGACCATTGCCAAGGATCGATCCACTCATAGTGAATATTTAATCTTGCAGGTTTCTTCAGTGTTGAACATTTTTCTGGAGAATGTTTATGCTTTCCACAATGTTGGTAAGGATGGAGATCAAAACACTGATTCTCCATGTGACCAACTCAATTGCAATGTTGGAATTTCATATTCTGATGTTGAACTAGAGCAAGTGAAGGAGAATCTTCTTGAAGGAATCCAACACTTTGGAACTGGATTGGTCTAGAATAATCGAGAATATGAAAGGTAACTTCCTTGTCATATATAAGTCTTGTTATGTGCTTGTTATAGCTGATTTCTTCCCAAGTGTTACACATTATTTTCGACATCCCTATGACCATTAATGATGTAAACATATATGTTTCCTTTAGAGGGGTCAGTGGCCTGAATTTCTGAAGAAACAAGGGAGAATAACTTTTACTGAGATAAGAAGTTGTGTTTTCCTTTGTAAAAACCCTATTAAGGAAGATTTTTGTAGGTTTCACTATACACAAGGTGTAGAAATGTCTGATTTCTGCACCTTGCTCTATAGCTAGGTTGCGGAGTTTTCGCAAGTTGCTCTATAGCTATGGTGAGAAAATTCCTATACATGGGAAAAACAAGCATCTTCTCGATGCTTTTGGAAGGAGAAGATTCTATGGTGAGGTGGCCTCCGAATATTTTGGATCTTACTCACTATCATGATTTAGTGGGATCATCCTAACCTCCTCACCTTATCCTCTTCATCTTATAAAAGGAGAGGACCTCTCATGGAGAAAGTTAGTTGTTTTGGCTTGAGATTGTTAGCCTGGTTAGAGTGGCTTTGAGCTTTCCTTTGTAAAGATAGATTGTGAGTTGCTATTAGATACACAGTCTCAGAATCCATTGGAGCAAGAAGTGTGTGGGAAGCAAGGAACTGTTGGAAGGAAGCTGACAACATCAAGGCATTTGGTTGTATATTTCTTCCACATTATTTAATATAGATATACTTTTCTTTCCTATATGAATGTTATTTGTCCATATTGTATGATTCCTTGATCACATACATAGTTTTATATCAAATTGACTCTATTATTATTGTCTTCATTGGCATGTGTTTATTTGTAGATATTTCTCCATAAACCTCGCGATGGAGCTTGGATTGCATTGGCGAAGTCGGATCTTCGATATTTAAAAGGTATGTTCTAGATCCATTTCTCATTTGATAATTGAAATGTAAGGAAACAGTAGTGTATTGTCTTGTTTTGTTCTAGTTTCATAGTGAAGCTAGGAGGATTGATTTGTGTCCGCACTTAACAATTAGCCTAATAAAAAAATTGGTGACTCCACTAGGGAACAAATTTTTTTCCTAGTTTGTCTTGCTTTCTTGTTTTGATTGCTTGGGTTCTATTTTCTGAGTCACTGGGAGATATAAATTGACTCTTTGACTGTTTAAGTTCACTAGAAAAACCTTCTTACTTTTTATTTTTTCATTTTTACTTTGATTTCTGCACCCTGCATTGAGGAACAATGTGGCGATATTTGATTTCCGCACCCTACCTTTTTGACACAGTGCGGCGTTTCCGCACTGTATTGGTTCTCTGGCCTGTGGAAATTAGGAATCAATGCACTGTATTAGTATACAGCCTGCGGCGATTGTGAATTTTTTTTATTTTTGATGGTTTTTCCTTACCCAGATCTTGGATTTGTTTTTGGGGTGAATTTTTGAGTTTGATTATGATCTGTTTACAGTCTGCTTGAAAGCTTTGAAACCACTTTTAGTCATCTTTTATTTGTTTTCTTTTGAAAGATTTGGTCTCTTTCTTTGAGTGTCTTTCAGTTACAAAGCCTTGTTTTTATTTAGAATTGTTTGGTGAAAGAACTTTTTATTTTATTGAATAGTTTGTGTTAAAAAAGAAAATTTGTTTGGGTTGTTTTCTTTTATAGAGATTTTCTATTTCTTTTAGCTATCTTTGAAACAAAAAATTGATTTCTTTATTTATATTAGATTGGGGGCATCTTTTCATTTGAAGTAGTGAAATTGCATGATTTTGCTCATGTATTGGTGTACAATCTATTTTGCTCATTTCTTGAGAATCTTGATATTGATGAGTTTAATAAATTTTTGGGACATTGTGCATCTGAGAATGATAAATGTTTTCTCCTTCTCGTAATATAGCTTTCATCGAAGTGAAATATTTGCATTCTTAGTTATTTTCATTGTTTAGAGTCAGTCCAAACATCATCTAGTCCACACCATCTTCCTTTTGAGTAACACCAACCTTAAAAATAAAGCGCTTATAAAAATTGATTAGACATTTTTATATTTTTTGGTAGCAAACCTACATTAGATTAGTTGTAGGGATTTGGAATAGGTATGAAAGATAACTTTCCAAAGCTACAAACAAACATAGAATCTTGTGTTAGGGAGCGATGAAGTCTAATTGCTACATTTTGTCCTAGGAAGCCCTTCTCACACAAGGGTCAAACCTGAGGTTGCATTGAGATTGGCAGAGTTACTCACCCTTCTTTGTTGGTATTGGTGTAGAGATTGCACGTATTATGGGGGTTGCTTGAAAGTTATACCCACAATGATGAGTGGAAGCCTTTCAAGTTGATTTCAGGCTAGACACCCTGCCCTTGCGTGTGGATCGAACTGTCGATTGTTTCCCCAGGCATCACTGTAGTAATTGGTAACCATAGTGGCCTATCTCCTTAGGGTCTTTACATGAGGTGACTATGGAGGGGCAACTCTTCACGACACCTGGAATCAACGTTGGCCAAAATCACTCGGGCTCCTTGGAGGGTATACCCACATTTATGTGTGGGAGCTTGCACCAGGGTGTAAGTTCATTAAGCAGGTTGTCAACGTAACTTTTCCACCCTCTCTATCTCATCCCCTTCTTACATTGTCCTCGCGATGTTGGATTTCATCACCAACCAGTGCATTCATTGTGAGAAGGTTTTGTTTGCTTGTTTTCTTACTTGATTTTTAGCATGTGTTATTTGTTTTCCCTAGCAGACTCTAGGTTGGATTTTTTATTTAATGGCGTCAGTTCCAGAAATGACCAATGAAGGAACCCCTTTTCCAGGGGAACCTTTTAATTTTCCTTCTTACGAAAACATTGGTCCTCCTCACATCACTACTTTGAGCCTTCCAGGTCTCACAATTGGATTACTGGTATGGTTGTTTTCCACTCAGGTAATCTCGAATGCAGCTAGTGCTTCTGTTGTAAGCACTTTCCCCCAAGAACATCAACCTCACATTGATCCTTCACCTTCTTCACCAGTAATATATTCTTCACCTTCTTCACTTGCAAAGTCTTCTTCCATTTCATATTCTTCGCTGAGTGAAAACTCTAAAGCTAGTAACTCGGTGGATAAGAAGAAGAAGAAAAGGAAGAATAAGAAGAAGAAAAATAAGCAAGGGTCCAAACTTCCAACCACTGCCATACATGTTGGAAAACAACCAGTTACTGATAATCATTGTTATCACTGAAATTTCGTCTGCACATGGCGACAAGAACTACGCATCATCAAAATAGCAATGAAGTCATTCATGGCATTGAATTAATTTCACAGCACTCCAAAAGGGCCAAAAACTATACAAAGTAACCAAAAATTGAAAGGCGCTTTACAGCAGTGTGGTGCGCGCGTGCATGCGCAGGACAAAAACGTGTTATTTGCGCATGCGCGCTCGACTCACGGCTGTCAACACACAAACCCGCACATCTGCTAAAACGGTCCATTAATTGAATAGGTCGGCTTCCCAACCGCCTACGGACCGGCTCCCAATTTGATTTGACCCTCAAATCAGAGCCGGATCCGCTAAGTCGGCGAGTTAATGACCTGAAGAAACCCTAAAAGGGTCCCTGTTCACACTTGGAGAAGGTTACGTGACCGCCCGAGGAGTTGCTATAAAAAGCCGTGAGGATACACTGTTTTGGCAAGGGATTCTAAGCACTGTTATGTTGTTCAGATGGTTTAAGGGCTCCTCCTTTAGCAACAGCCCATCAGCTGCATCACCTAGAGTTCTTTCACTGCTATGCTCAGTTCTTCTCATTTGTAAGGAAAGAAAACTGTGTGAGGGCCCCAAAGAGCCTTCCGTTGGAGGGAGAAGGAACCTCTGGTCCCTTCCTTCAGCGTGCTCCGGTTTCATTAATACACCAGCCTGAAACCATTGGTGACACCTGTGTTTTGTGTTTGATGTTTGTTGTTT
>ML781984.1:828180-839345 GCA_009831015.1 Picea engelmannii
AAAAAATCGGCTCACCAGCCTATATAATCAAAAAAGTACATACATACATCAGGGTGCCTCTAACGCACCCCCAGCTGCTCCTCCCTCAGGAGGAGGTGGTGGACCACCCCTACCTGCCCCAGGTGGTGGTGGTGGAACACCTGTAGGACCCCCCTGCTCAGGCGGCAGGCATCCTCTAGTCATCGCGGCGAGCACAGCTGCTCGTCGCATGATGGACCGCCATGGTGGCGACAACCCGATGCACTGCTCCAGGAACTCCTCGTCCTGGATACGGATCCACATGCCCTCAGGAACATCCCGAAACACCGTCTCAAAACAGCGGAGTATATCATCCAACTCCCCTCCGGCTGCTGCCGGAGGAGCATGAGATGGCCCTGCACCAGGGTCATCAAATCGGCGCCTCCTCGCCGATCTCCCAGGCTCTGCTGGTGCCCCCGCAGCCTCATCCCGTGGCCGCCTCTCTCCACGTGGAGGTCGCCCCTCTCGCTACACCGACGGTCTATATAACTCCACCTCACGCCCGCGAGGTGCCAAATCTGCACATGCACCAAACAAACAACAATAGCTCATATCAGTGTCTATACATCATATATATAACCTGGTATAGCAAACTCCCAGCATAAAACCAAAACATATAAATACACAATATACCTCTGTGATCAAAAACCTCCCCAGGAGGCAATACCATGTCCGGGTCTCCCCGAAAGTCCACCCCAGCATAAGGGTACTGCAATATAACCTGCGGCATCTGCCACCATATCTGCGCTGCCTGCGCAGTAAAATAGTGCCCTCCTTCGCCACCACCGTGGCGAACCAAAATCTGAGACCACCACCTCAGGCGCGGCTCTCGTACCCCTGGTGCCTCTAGAAGCACCCTCGAGCGCAGCATCGACACCCTCTCCAAGAAATAGGCCACCAGGATGGAGCCAAGCGCAAAATCCCTGGTCCCTGTCGACCGACATCGGTCCAGCTGCGCGATCATCTGCGCGTGAAGGGTCAAACCCTAGGCGAATTGCTCACGGCCCACCACCACCCTCTCCATCAGAATCATCTCGCCACCACTAATACAGTCTGTTGGGTTTAGCAGGGAAGAATAGTTGTGGAGCATGGGGTTAAAACAACAAAACAAACTGTAATCTAATATCAACTGAAAACAAATAAAACTGTGAAAAAGAAACAACAAACATCAAACACAAAACACAGGTGTCACCAATGGTTTTAGGCTAGTGTATTAATGAAACCAGAGCACACTGAAGGAAGGGACCAGAGGTTCCTTCTCCCTCCAACGGAAGGCTCTTTGGGGCCCTCACACAGTTTGCTTTCCTTACAAATGAGAAGAACTGAGCATAGCAGTGAAAGAACTCTAGGTGATGCAGCTGATGGGTTACACAGAATCTGTTAGCTTTTAATAGACAAACCAATCGACCTTTAGGAACCCTTCCTTAGTTTCCTGAAACTTTGGAAAGGAAAACTGTCTTTTATTGATGTCATGGTGGTCCAAGACCCCTTTGATTTCGCTTTACTCCTTGGGCGAGACTATGTCTATGCCATGAAATCTATCATATCCACTCTTTTTAGTGTGATATCTTTCCCTCACGATGGAAGAGTTGTAACTATTGATCAAATTTTATTCCTTGGTCCTGACTTCACCTCAATGACCTCCTTAAATGGTTCTCATATGCAGTCGGTATCTCCTGGCCATAGGTTAATTATGTGGTGTTGTCTCCCATGTCTTCAACCTCTGATAATTTGGATCCAGTAGTTGACATGGTGATCTCTTTGATAGGGATTTTCGAGCTTGATCTCCTTACCCCTATTGCATCCCTTGACATGGTGTCCTTCTAGAGTGTTGTTCTTCCATCCAGTGAAGATCTCTTAGAAGCCATGATCGAGTTTTGTCCCTTGACATGGTGTCCTTCCAGAACATTGTCCTCTTAGAAGCCATGATCAAGAAGAGAAGTGTTGAGAATGGTCTTCGGATTTCAAGCTCATTAAAAATTGAAACCAGCTTTGAGCATGGTTTTCTGATTTTTAGCTCGTTAAAAAATGAAACAAGTTGAGGATAGTTTCCGCGTCTCTGTAGCAACCTTGTTAAAAATTGAAACAGAGATTATGATCATAGTTCATGTTTCTGTGTCAAGCTCATTAACAAATAAAACAGATGTCTCGGGATTCAACCTGGATTCTCGAGCATAGTTCTTGTTCCTATGTCAAGCTCATTAAAAAATGAAACAGATTGTTCCCCCTTTCTGTTTGTGTCAAGTCCTTCATCTAGTATTTGAAGCTTCATTTCATTCTCCTTTGCAGTTGGATGAAATGAAGCTTGGGGGGGATTTTCTTCCAGCCTATGGACTTCATGTTGAAGTTAAACCGCTAGCTTCTTAAGTTGGGGGCTAAGCACCAACCATCCCCATGTTATGCATTGGGAAGTTCAAGCATAGTTTTCTATGGTTCAAGATTGTGTAAAAATGAAACCACCTACCTCAAGCATAGTTTCCTCTGGTTCAAGCTTGTGTAAAAATGAAACCAGGTCCAAGCATAGTTTTGTTTTGTGTTAAAGCTTGCGTAAAAATGAAAACAATCATTAGCTTAGTCTTTATTCTTTCTCATCCTCGTAAATACATGAGAATAAGTTACCAAGCTTAGTCTTTGTTCTTTCTCATGCTCGTAAATACCTAAGAATGTAATCGAGTAAAATTTTATCACTTTTTTAGACTCGTAAAGGTTATACGAAAAAGGAACCCCCTGGAGTTCCCTTTAAGCTATTTTCAAACTTCTAAACATGAAAATATTTCCAAGCAATCTTGTTGTTTTCACGCTCGTTAAAGTATTAGAAAGTGCATATGTTGAGTGATAGTTTATATCTTTTTCAGTCTCATCAGGCTACTTTACGAAAAAGGACATTTTGGAGTTTTTTTTAGGTGTTTTTTAGACTCTCTAAACATGAAAAACCCCTGAGTATTCTCTCTTTGGACTCGTAAAAAAAACATCGAAAGACCCATATGGGACCAAACCAATCCTTCCTAGGATTCATTAAACATACTCTGAAGGAATCATCCAAAGGATGAGATTACAATTTAAGAATATGTTATTCTTCTCAAGCTTGTGTAAAAATAAAGAGGTACTCTCCAGAAATGGTGGGGGAAAAATTGGGAAAGAAATGTATCTAAACCTGTATTCTATGGAAGATTTGCTTCTAAACATGACACCCTTTCACTCGCTTTGTTCCTAGGTTGGAAAAACCACTTGTCTCTTGATCATACTCCTTTATAAGATTACAAATCGGTCTTTGATCCCTGTTGTTGAGTCAATTTTTTCCGAGACATTTGTCGTGTCGTCAATATGTTCAAAAGAAGTTCAACCCGAAAATCCTTCTATTGCATCGACCATTTATGCAATCCTTAATCCTTCTATTGTGTTGGCCATCCCTGAGTCAGTCCTGAGTCACTGGTTACTCTAATCTACTTCAAATCTTGTTACCCATTTCGTGACATTGATGGGGGATGCATTAAGGCCATCTTGTGACGAGTCTTTTACTCTCGACTTCAACTCATTATCCAGGAATTAGACTTAGAAACTAATTGATACCTTTGAACTTGCATTCCTCAATGGCAAGTTTCTTCACTTTCGACAGTGGGTTTTCATTATTGACCCCTGATCGGTAGATTCCGCCAAGTGTTCGACTTCATCTCATTAATTCACATTCATTGGATTGTACTAGAGTACCTTGGGAGTCATTGACATTAACGGTGATTTCCCTCGCACTTGTTAACGGTATCCATTAATGACCGGTAATCAAGTGGTTTCTACCATGTTCAACTTCAACGCATGTATTCACATAGTTAGATTCGTACTATAGAGTGGTGGAGATGAAGACCTTGGATCCTTTCTGATAGATTCAGGTTGCATTGGAGTATATTCATATTGTAATGTTGCATAGATCCACATTGTATGTCTCGTGGCTATGTTCAAATTTGAGTCTTTAACACATAGATCCACATTGTATGTTTGGTGGCTATGTTCGGATTTGATTCATAATGGCATGGATCCACAGTGTATGTTTGGTGGACATGACTTGTCTTACTTGACATGGATATTTTCATGTCGGCACTTATTCTTTGAGACATTTGTATTCTAAGTATGGAAATGCCTACCTCAATGATGATATATTATTGTACTATATTTCCTTATTTGTTGGCAGATTTTCGATCGATTGTTCCTTGTTCCCTACACACACTCAACAAAGTATTTCATCTATCACTCTGTTCTAACTTCATACTTTGGGGGGCTCTCCATTACACATTATTTTCATCATCCCTATAACTGTTAATGATGTAAACGTGTATGTTTCCTTCAGAGGGGTCAATGGCCTGAATTCCTGAAGAAAGAAGTGAGAAGAACTTTTACTGAGAGAAGAAGTTGTATTTTCCTTTGTAAAAACCCTATTAAGGAAGATTTCCGCAAGTTGCACTATACACAGGGTGCGAAAATGCCTGATTTCCACACCTTGCTCTATAGCTAGGTTGTGGAGTTTCCGCAGGTTGCTCTATAGCTAGGGTGCGAAAATTCCTATATGTTGGAAAAATGAGCATCTTCTCGATGCTTCTAGAAGGAGAAGATTCTATGGTGAGGTGGCCTTCGAACAGTTTGGATCTTACTCTCTTTCATGATTTAGTGGGATCATCCTAACTCCTCACCTTATCCTCCTCAACTTATAAAAGGAGAGGAGCTCTCATGGAGAAAGTTAGTTTTTTTGGCTTGAGATTGTTAGCTTGGTTAGAGTGGCTTTGAGCTTTCCTTTGTCAAGATAGATTGTGAGTAGCTATCAGATACACAGTCTCAGAATCCATTGGAGAAAGAAGTGTGTGGGAAGCAAGGAACTGTTGGAAGGAACCTGACAACAACAAGGCATTTGGTTGTATCTTTCTTCCACATTATTTAATACAGATATACTTTTCTTTCCTATATGAATGTTATTTGTCCATATTGTATGATCCATTGATCACATACATAGTTTCATATCAAATAGACTATGGTATTCTTGTCTTCGTTGGCTTGTGTTTATTTAGAAATATTTCTCCATAAACCTTGCGACGGAGCTTGGATTGCATTGGCGAAGTCAGATCTTCGATATTTAAAAGGTATGTTCTAGATCCATTTCTCATTTGATAATTGAAATCTAAGGAAAGAGTAGTGTACTGTCTTGTTTTGTTCTAGTTTTGTAGTGAAGTTAGGGGGATTGATTTGTGTCAACACTTAACAATTATCCCGATAACACCAAGGCCTAATGATTGGCTTGGAAAGAGAAAGTTGAACTTGGTCATGCTAAAATTGGACAACTTCATCTTCATCTGCACATGTATCTGAAGTTGGCTTATTGATTTTTGCACTGATTGTTGATATGATTCACCATCATCATCAATACCATCATCATAGAGAGGGTTGTTCTAAACAAAAACTAGTTCAAAACACTTCATTGGTTGTTGATTTTTGAGATCCTTGATTTCATTATTCAATAGTTGGGATTGAGATTGAAACAAATGAATCCTTGTTTGCATGACTCACAAATATGTGATAACACGTTCCAATGTTCACTGGTCAGTATGAATGAATTGTTTTCATTTGTTTCTACAAAAGTTTCCAATAAGGAAACCATCTCCATGATTTTTTACATCGTTGTGCTTGAACTTCACGCTCACTTGTACTCTTGAAGTTGCTCGCTTGAACTCCACGCTCTCTTGAATTTGCTTCTAGGAAGTTGAGGATGGCGGTTACCACCGAAAATGCATCCCAAAGTATTACAATGGTTTCAGTTTGATTCCAACAAGTTTTAGGTCAATCTTATCAGTTTTGACTCAAAATTACAATGACTCATGGTGTCGGGTTCAACCGAGAATGCACATTATGACAAATTCAATTCAACTCAAATTAATTTTTATTTCACACTTACAAATAAACTATTGCACATATAAATGATCCTGAATGCTTAACAATGCTTCATGTCTGTGACTGATGTAGGATCCTTTGTTGAATGTCAATGTGATTAATAATTCTCCATAAAAAATTCACCACAACATACTAAGCAAAATGTACATATGATCCCCTTATTCAAATTTCACAAAAATCTAAAATACAATCACAAAAATAAAACAATTTTATTAAGATTATTACAAATCTATTTAGCACTTCATCCTCAATTTCAACTTTGAGTTAAACTCCCAACTTGACTTTGAGTCTTGAACACACATACCAAACCTTAGCTTGAACAACTTTGCCTTCCACCATGCAAAAAGGTTAAAATACTTTACTTTACCAAACAAAACAATAATTGTTCTTAATAAAGGTAAAGTAAGTCAATCTTTTAAAATATGACAAATTCTAGTTCAAAAATAACTCTCTATCACATAAAGTGAATGATATAAAATAATCCTTATTACTTCCTTTGTTGCATAAAGTGATAATAATTTAAAATAATACTTCAAATATTAGAATTATAACTTTAACAAAGGGTTTCTATACCACTTTTGTATCCACTTAAACTTCTTGTGATGTGCTTATAAATACTGGCAATTGTTATTCTCTCCAGGTGGGCGGGGCTGTTCGTGGGCATGTGAACAACCAACCTTTCACCATGCGCAATAAAAATTTTCTATTTAGCAAAAACCAAAATCCGGAATACTTCCAACCTTCAACGTCTTTCTTGCTCACAAATGAAGCGCGTGGTTCGGATCTCCATTTCAGTCATTACTGAGGACGCGCATAGCAATGAGGAGCCCTCCAGAACAGGAAACAATTTCGTCCAAGTAATCTAAGGATTGATCTGTGGGTAGATTAAAGAAAAGAATCTAGGGTTTGGTTGCTACAATTAGTGGAGCAAGAGCTGGTCACTAGGGTTTCGGATTCAAATATCCTATCGATAACACTCATTTTGGACGATTGATCTGTGGGTAGATTAAAGAAAAGGATCTAGGGTTTGGTTGCTGCAATTAGTGCAGCGAGAGCTGGTCACTAGGGTTTCTGATTCAAAAATCCTATAGATAGCACTCATTTTGGACGATTGATCTGTGGGTAGATTAAAGAAAAGGATCTAGGGTTTGGTTGCTGCAATTAGTGCAGCGAGATCTGGTCACTAGGATTTCGGATTCAAAAATCCTATGGATAGCACTCATTTTGGACGATTGATCTGTGGGTAGATTAAAGAAAAGGATCTAGGGTTTGGTTGCTGCAATTAGTGCAGCGAGAGCTGGTCACTAGGGTTTCGGATTCAAAAATCCTATGGATAGCACTCATTTTGGACGATTGATCTGTGGGTAGATTAAAGAAGAGGATCTAGAATTTAGTTGCTGCAATTAGT
This sequence comes from Picea engelmannii, assembly GCA_009831015.1. Lineage (NCBI taxonomy): Eukaryota > Viridiplantae > Streptophyta > Pinopsida > Pinales > Pinaceae > Picea > Picea engelmannii. The sequence goes on from ML781984.1 coordinate 835,535, forward strand.
GGAGCGAGAGCTGGTCACTAGGGTTTCGGATTCAAAAATACTATGGATAGCACTCATCTTGGGCCGCTCACAAGGCAACGATAACCATACTACTGAAACAAAACCAAAACCTTTTACCTGTTGGTCATTTATTCACGCTTGCAAATGAAGAATCCGCCTAGCCACTCGAACCCAGGTCTTCAAAACACGCTCCACAATGATAAATCTCGACCACGAATGAGAAGAGGGTCCTTAGTTCACTTACCGAGTCGTCAAAAAGATACATTCCCTGCTCAAAGACCATCGCAGGTGGAGCTCAACAGCAGAAGCTGGATGCAGCACCTATATATCACCTGCCAATTGGCATTGGATTTTACTGTAGAGAAAAATGTTTTGATAGCATAATACAAAGGCAGGAGGAGAATAATAAAAAAAAAATTGACGGGATTGTTATGCTGAGACACGGGTGCTTCCAATCTGATTTAAAATACTACAAATTGATCGATTATATTATTTGCTTGGGTACTTCTGCAAGCATATCAAGAAACATAGGATGGGTGCGAAAGATCGGGTGCTCTATCTCACTTACGTGGGATTGTTCATTTTGATTTTTCTTGGGGAGACAATAACTATAACCAATAAACGCTTCAAAATCTGAAGATTGTAGATTCGCAATTTTGTTGATGTAAGCACCCGTGCTTCTCTCTTTGATCACCACTGTGAGTCATCAACCATTAGATCCGGCTTTCTTACTCATTAATCTCATGGATGACTACCATGAGAAGCTATCAAGCCCTTGAGAACTAAAGAAAAGGTCTCATGACATTGTATAAGGAAAGGTCTCATGACTTTTTATTCATTGTAATGATACAATATATAATACATACATAAAATCATTTCAGTAGCTCTCACATTGATATTTCATTGGGAGATAAGGTAATTGGGAGATAAGGTAAAAGGTAGGAAAATGAAATTTTAGAGTTTAGAAACACGCTTAGGATAACAATAATGTTATAGTGTGTGAAATATAAAAGGTGATATATTAGGACTTCATGATTGTATATGAGTAAAAAGCTAACACTGTCATGTATATCTCTTTACCATATTTTTGTATGCACAATAGAGAACAAATAAGATTTGAAACGAACAATCAACAAACACAAACAAACTATTTATATATATCCAAGATCAACGGTCTTAGCTTATTTCAGCCGATGAAAATGCACAATGTATAACAAAGGGTCGGAGGCCTAAATTCTAAACCATTATATTCATAGGTGATAACCTCGCGTACCCTTATTCATTTCGGTATGTAGAGGTGGTATTATGAAACCACTTTAACTTGCCCCTGAAATGCACAAATTGATGGAAACTATCACATTGATGTAAGCCGAATTAAAAAAGGCATCGGGTCGATGTAATCCAAAAGATTTAAAATAAAAATGAAAACAATTACTCCCAAAGCAAATGAGGTAAATGCACACTGTAAACATTGTTACGAGTACAATAAAATCCAGTAAAATGAGTCAAATTCTCTTTCTACAATAACTTCGAGTAGTGTTCTCATTTCTTTATTTCAAATATGTTTTTATAGTTTAAAATAAGGATAGATGGAGAATGGTAGTTAATCTGGTCATCCATCACTCTCTATGAAAAATTCCTAATCGACTATGATCGTGAAATTTTTGAAAGTCACAGTTTGATCTTTATGAGTTGAGAAATTTAGCTTGTGATATATTTAGGGATTTGCATGATTATGATTATTTACATACATGGGAGTCAAACTTAGTAAATTCATAATTCCTCAATCCTATTTTTTTCTTGAGTTTGTCTTATGGTGTGCAAAGAACTATCTTTCTCAGAAAAGGATCATGGTATCTGAAAATGGGTCCATTATAATCTATATCTTTGTTGAGTCTATTACAAAAATTCTATGTCTTCCCCAAATCCTTGAAGGTCAAACCCTACATGAAGAAACCATGCAAGTCCATTACAATGCTTTAACCTTGAATTAATAAATTTCTATGAACCAAAAATATATCCATCCTAGATGCAATATGCTCATGGATTATTCTTTTGTTTGACCAAGTGAATTTCCCTTTACTTATATCCACGGGATCCCAATCAGAAATTAGATCTTCTAGCTTTTTGTTGAACAGATCCCTTACAATGCTTCCTCCTCTTTTTTCCATATTGTTCGGAACAATGTTGAAGTCTCCTATTATGCTATCCCAAGATTACTCTAAAGTTTGAAGAGATAACAACGAGCTCTAGCAATATTCATTTTATTTGAAGGCTATTAGCGTATAGACATTGAAGTTCTTAAATATTTTTTTCCTGATTAAATATTAACAAAACTAGCTAGTATCCAATGCTAGGTATAATAAGAAAAAACACATTGCAGAGAGGAGATATTTAGATTGTGTATAATCTTCTTGAGGCACCACATGAACTTATTGTTAATCCTTCATATGCATGCCGTTTCTTTTTGCAGATTAGAATGGCTTCAAAATCCTCCATCTTTGTCTCTTGGAGCAGAAGGATATGAAGATTTTCCTCTCAAATAATGTCCCTTAAATATTCCTCCTTGTACCTACTCCCTAACCCTCCACAATTACAAGAGATTATATTCATTATTTATTTTGAGATCCACAATTACAAGAGATTATATTCATTATTTATTTTGAGATTTGGGTGCATGTGACGACATTGAAGCTCCTAAATTTCTGATTATTCTAGATCCCATGGAAAGCATCCTATCCAAAGTGGATTAGGCACTTGTGGCTTTGTCTTTGGCTACAATTTATTTCAATTTTCTTTGGTTGATTATCGATCAGGATTATTGGGTATCTTATTTTTAGTATTGTCTTCCTCTTTTTCCTCCTCCTCATGCTACTAGGACTTCTTGTTGGTGCACATGCATGTGGAAATAAAGGATTTTACTGGGACGCATTCTAGTTCTTCCTTCTTTTCTAACTGAGACCCCTCTATTTACATAGGGGTTTCTAGTTATTGGATTTCCTCTTCCATTTTTGAAACATCGAGGTTTGTTCCTGTAGGATCATGTCTTTCTAGCTCCATATCTTCTGGAGACAGAATTGGTTCATCTTGTGACATGACTTCAAATCTATTTTCCTACAAGGAGGAAGGCGATTTCCTTTCTTTTGATGGTGATTCCTAACTTGAACTCCTAATTTATTTTGGGGTGGTCAACATCTATTTCTTGGGTGAGATTGGGTGTTGAGGACCTCATGGGGTTGTTGGTCCTGAAGATGATGGAGTTTAGATACATTACTCAAGTACCAAATAAATAAGACTCATTTCTAAAAAATTAAATCCCTTTCTTCCTTAGATTGGAAGAGGAAAGCATAGAAACCTCTTCAACATAAATACTAGGCTAGTTTTGCTTTTATCATCACTTGCTAGTTCCGTTGAATCCAATTCGTAGTTTCTCTAGGGGACATCCATACTCCAGTGAACTATTTGATTAGGCCTCTATCAATAAGCGCAATAGCCATTTGCCTTGAGGATTTCACAAGAATAGGGATTTCGGGTATGTTCTCTAGTCTTTTCACAAACCTGGCAGGTTCTGACTTGGAAGATTTCCCTATGGTCGAGACCATGGCACGAAAGGTCGTAGCCAGGGGTCAAGATCATCCTCTAGGATTTGAATCCATTATAACTAATTAGAATAGTCGAAGAGTTAAGCTAGGGTTTGTTAAGTGAAGATTTTTTTTTAAATTATGTTAAAATTTCAACTACTTAAATTGGGAGAATTTTGCATAAGAGTATAATTTTATGAATAAATTATGTAAATCTTTATTTTGTAAAG
>ML781984.1:839446-855342 GCA_009831015.1 Picea engelmannii
TATATATATATATATATATATAATCAATTAAAAAAATCCAATTTATTCTTAAATTTTAAATAAACTTTAATTTATGATAAATGTTTAGATGAAAGGCTAGGCTGTAATAGATATGTAAACTTAAAAAAAAAACACAACATAAAGAACATTCTTATCATTTATGTCTTTATCATTTTTTATTTGATAAAGTTTTTTAGAATCCAATAATATTGAAATTAGAAAATTGTTATTTAAGTTTTTTTTAATTGAAATATTTTAAAATTACAATTTAATATTAAATGAAATTGTAGATAATTTATAATAAATAATATTGCAAATTGAAATTAGAATTGTAATTTAAGTTGTTTTTGGATTTAAATATTTTTATATATTTTCAAATTATAATTTAATATTAAATAAAATTGTAATTTATTTATAATGAATAAGATTGCAAATTGAAATTAGAAAAATGTTATTTAAGTTGTTTTTAGATTCAAATATTTTAATTTTTTTTGTGTATTTGGTTGAATAAAAATGTATAAACATAACATTTCATATCATGACACTTGTCAATTGAACTGCTCCCATAAACTATATTTTAATATATTTTAAAATTATAATTTAATATTAAATAAAATTTCAAATAATTTATAATAAATAAAATTGCAAATTTTGAATATTATGATTTTTATAACATAATTTTTAATATATATATATATATATATATATATATATATATATATATATATATATAATTCTTATTTTTATTAAACTTATATAAATATTAGTATGCTTAATAAAAAAGAAAGTTCATATTTTTTAAAGTTGGGAAATTTTAGATATGGTAATGATTTAGAATGTTTGTATTCCTAACAGTATTTCATCCTTTATTTTAGAAAGTGAATAAATGATGACAACCTTTATTTTAAAAAGTGAATAAATGATGACAATCTTAGAGAAATAAGTTAATTTTATATTAAATATATTTTATTTTTTATTTTATTTTTTATAATTTCAAAAATTTTAAATAAATTAATTTTAATGATTTAGAAAGTGAATAAATGATGACAACCTTTATTTTAAAAAGTGAATAAATGATGACAACCTTATAGGAATAAGTTAATTTTATATTAAATATATTTTATTTTTTATAATTTCAAAAATTTTAAATAAATTAATTTTAATGATCAAAATTACAATGTAATGTAAATATTTTAATAAAAATAAAAAATATTTTAATTTATAAATTATAAAATTTCATCATAAAAATATAATTTTTTTATTATCAAATAATCTATCTTAAAATTTAAATTTTAAGATTAGTATATAAATTAAATATAACATATAAAGCTTATTTATGTTAAATCTACCTATATCCAAAATATAGAGATATATGGTGAACCTCCACAACTTTATATGGTAGGAACAACACTGGTTTTTTTTTTTTTAAGTAAAAAAGAGGTGGTTCCTGCTATATTAAGTGGCAGAAAAAATACAACTGTGTTGAGGCTGCCATTTGTGTCATTGTTTTACTGGAAACCAACACATCTGCCAGTAAATGTTGTTCCAATCAAAAGTGGTCGGTCTGTCATCTGTCATGCCCGTAGGAAACTAGGGCAGATGACGTTCCATAGTCTGAATGGTGTCCATGGTGTTACAGTGAGCACCTAGAAGCTTAAGTATATCCCTGAGCAGTAAAAATAAAAAAAATATAAGCATAACCATGGTGATTACCCGGTGACCCTGTTGGCCTCGTCCTCTTGTTCTCCTCCTCTAGTTGGCATCACAAACGACTGCGTGCAGGTTGGGCATTTTTTCCCTGCTGGGGCATTGGAATACGCATCGTACAACATGTCCAATCGTTGGCTCATGAGGAGGACACGATGGACTTGGTCCACCATATGTCCCCGCAAATCAAACAAGAGTTCGAGGTGCTCCGAGTGGAGGAAAGGTGGCGGGACACACCACTACTCATGCATGGACAAAATGGGAGGTGGTGATAGGATCTTTCCACCCAACCTCATCGTGGCTCCTAACCTATTCTCCTCAGCCTCACTTGGGACTGCCTGCCATTGTTGTTCTCTGCTTGCTCCTTCATCCTCACCACCTCTCGTCCCTGTGTCCAAGGTGTGTCCAGCCTTGGTTGTGGCCTCCTGAGAGACCATTTCTTCTGGTATCTCTTCCTCTATGTAGCAGATGGGGAATTCATCACAATTTTATGCTCCTGTGTCGCTCCCTGGTTGCTTCTTAGAGGCTTGTGAAGTGTCTTTTTCCAGAAAATGGCTTGTGGGCTGTCAATTATCGGGCATAATGAATAAGAGATTCTCTAGAGGAACCTAAACTGGCTCCTCCAGGAAAATATCCTCCACATATGTGTGGTGAACCAAGCTAGTTCACTATGTAAATATCTAGTATAAATAGGACAGTATGCAATAATCCATTTATGGATAGTAAATATATTTAATAATAAATGTATAAGAATGGATAAGATGATTACAAATGAGAAATGAGGGCTTGTATATATATCCCGCATAGGGGTGCCCTTTCATAAGAGACATGACCTTTCATATGTCATGTCTCTTCATAATTAATTATTACTTATTATTTATTTATATTTACATGTTATATATATTTATGTTTCTTACATTGCCTTCCCCTTAGAAATGTTTTGTCCTCAAAGCATGTTTATGGAGAGGCTTACTTCTTCGTTCTGTCTTGCAATGTCTTCACATGACTCTCTGTTTTTTGTGTTGTTAAGATTGATGATACTAGATGATATGAGTGACAAAGAGTTTAGCAAAACTGTCGAATTGTGAAAGAGTTTGCCCACCCTAGTTTGATCTTTTGCGAAATTGGATGTTTGTAGGGTTCTCCTTTTGTATAATATCAATTGATATTCTAACTAGTTAATATATCTACTCTTATGATTTGAATTTCGAGAGAGAGTTCTCATGTCATGATTTCCCCTTACCATACTTGTAACATTTTCTTCTTTTGACTTTGATATATGATTTTCTTCAGGCAGCGATGTTGCCTTGATAATGGCTGAATTTTGATTAGTAATTTTACCTGGATCTTCCATCGTTTGTACTCCAGCATATTTATATGCGTTTTCTTCAACTAGATTGGCATCTTCTTGAGCTTTAATGTCTAGATTTTCAAGTTTCTCTTCTTTCAATTTTCTGATTTGTTCTAGTAGCTTGTGATTGAGGCTTTTTTAACGAGAATTTTCTTCATTTTTTTTTCTGATAGGTTCTTCTCGAGTTCTTGATTCTCTTGTTCCAACTTCTGAACACATTGTTTTCGAATCTTTGACTTCTTGATCTGTGTAATTAGTTTTTTACTGTGTTCTTTTAAACGAAAAAAATCTTCTTTTTTATTCTTGATAACTTCATCAAATTCTTTTTGCATTCTTTGCATTGCATTTTTATTTTCATGAAGTATTACTTTTGAGATATTGTTAAAGTCTTCTGGTGTTATTGAATCTCGCTTTGATGTGGTGTCTTGTAGTGTTATCAACTTCTCCTTATAGGGGAATGTCACAAACTTTTTCTCCATGTTTAGTATGAAGGTACCTAGACTTTTAAACCAAGGTAATCTGATGACGATGTCAACTTCTTCTTGATACATAGTTGTAACATAGAATTGAGATATGTACTCATATTCATCAATTGTCACTTGTAACTCCTTAATTCGAAAATAATCTTCCTTTCTAATTATATTCGTCTCTAGAATGAATAATTGATTTGTCAAATCAATATTCATATAATTTGCATTATAGTCCAAGATAATAATATGCCATGGGAGGGAGTCTGCCCTCATTTTCTCTGTGCATCAGATGGGTGCGAGCCAACGAGAGCGCTCGCTCCATTCGTTGCAACCTTTGACATCGAGCGACATGGATATACCACAAAGAACCGAGACGTGGTTTCCCTCTTTCTCGAGGCATTGGAGTGAAAGAAAGGATTGGAAAGACACAAAGAGTGGTTTGAGTAATGCACTAGAGCTCGCGATTGTAGAGATGGTGCAAGGTGAAGATGAACTGAGTGCATCCATGTCTCGACTCGTTCAAAAGTAGGAGGAGCGACAAGACGTCCTCCTCCATTAACTCTATCACCTTGAATGTTTGCAGGACCAGACTGTTCCCGCGAGGAGAGGTCCCTTGTCTTGAGAACGACGGTTGGGGCCAGCTCCCATTGTTAATGTTGAGGGGATGGGGGTCTGCCTACCGCATTTAAGGCCAAGCCCTGTGCCCTTCCATGTGTCTGAAAAACTCGACGTGTCATCCCATTAGGGGCTAAGTAGCACAATTATGATGCACTCTGCAAACAATATTAATTAGAGATGGTCGTAGGCAAGAAGTTTTACAAAATGACTTTTATTTGGTTATATTTTTAGACTACATTTGCTTAAAATTCGGTGAGAAATAGTTAGATTAGCAACTTTGAGTGATTATTTCTGTATAATCTAAGTGCTTTAAGGGTTTTTCAGCACTCTGAATCCATTTCTGTATTCAAAATGAATTTAAAACAACAAAAAAATAGTGATTTCCTGCAGATTTAAGTCGCAGATTCTGATGAAAAAAATCATTTCGTAGAAATGGTAGATAACGCCATTTCAGATGTGCAGCGTCCCATCAAAACATTTAAATACAATTCATTTTTAAGTATTTGATATGACAAAGTTTAACTAATAATATATTGCATTTAATAATATTTGAGATGTGACGGTCTGTATGTTGTCGAATATTGCATTTTTTTTCCAGCAAAAAAAAATTCTGGATTATATTGATAGTATAATTTGCTCTACATCGCGAGCGATTATAAAAATTAACCCCTCCTTCATAGATGATCACCTATGTATAGCTATGATCTGGACCCCCAAAAAAGGCCAGCATTCCTAGCCAATACAAATGTTCAGACAAAATGACAAGACTGGAATGTTAACAGACCTTGCTCATGCTAAAATGCAGAGGCAAAAGCAGAAACAAAATTTTCAAAAAACTAATTGTGCGCAGGTGAGTACCAAAACTATAACATACATGCTAAAATGCAGAGGCAAAAGCAGAAACAAAATTTTCAAAAAACTAATTGTGCCCGGGTGAGTACCAAAACTATAATTGGCTTTTCTAGCCAATGATTATAGGAAAGTAGTCCGGCTTGCATTTAATACATTTGAAATCTGACAATGTATATAAATCATGACATTAAATTTATTGCTAGATTGCTCAGCTGAATAAATACCAAAAGATTACGGCATTTAAAATAATTAAACACCGAATCACTTAATTGCCATGAATACTCTCTTCCGCTATCCTGGAATTTTGCTCTGGTTTCCTCTTCTGCCATTCTGGATTTCTCTCCAATAAAACCAGAGCATATGTATTGAAGTATCTTCAGATAGTTGCGATATGAATGAGGAGATTGCAAAGCTGTTCAGGCTGTGAAAAGAAGGGAGAATGGTCGCTGGCATGCATTTTGAATACCTTCTCTGGAGGATTCTGTGCTATGGAGTATTCCTGATGCTGCGAAGGGAACAATCTGTCCTTCATTAACATGATATAAAATCTTCTGATGCTCCCATACCTCTCCTCCGATAGCTTTAGAAACTCCAACGACACTGGAAATGGCGTTGGAGTTAGAAGAGAGAGTGCAAGGTTTGCGTCCTGTGGTAGTAAGTAATACAGGGAAGAAGCAAACTCTTTCTCAGTAAGAACATAATAGAAGAGGAAAATAAAGCTTTTATAGTCGTAGACGGAGTAAATATCGCACGTCTTATAGAAGAGAAATTGAAGGTTTAAATACCTCATCAGGGCTCTCGTTGTAAAGATAGGACTTGACATGGTCAAGAACCAGTGAAGCAGATGTGGGTAGCTCTGAATCTGCCTTCATATTTAGTACTACTACTCCATTTTCCATCAGCCTGGGAAAAGTCTGCACACATCATATAAATCATACTCCAATATAAGTTAATCCATAATTCAAAAGGTTCTCAGCACCCCAACTAATCTGCATCATAATTGCATCCATCCATTTCTATTAATATAAATATCAGGTTTGAAAGAAAGAAAAGTTTGCTTCACACCTTCGGGTTGGCAGAGCTAAGGAAGGTCTGATTGTTTCGAGGAGTAAATGCAGCTATGAAGATTGCCTTGGAGATCTTGGTTGGATACATCTCCATCGCATATGATAAGGGACATCCAGCCAAGCTGTGACCTACAAGAGTCACCTGCCATAGATCGAATTCGAAGACTTCAATGCCCTTCAAAGGCCATGATAAAAATAATAATAATATCACTAGAAAAACCCATGATGAAGAGTAGAGCTTTTCAAAGGCCAATATATGTATAATTGAAGGTTTCGAATATTATTTCGAACTAATGAACCAGGTCCTGAAATGTCTTGTATAAGGTGTTAGAACCCAAACATTCTAATGGGGTAAGTATCGACTCTTTTAGCTAAATTCCTGGTCAGGTATATGATGGTCCTTACTAGCATGTCCTCCTGTGCTAGTCAACAGCAATTTCTTCCATCACATAATTAAAGGTTGAGCGTATTTTGCTCTCTAAATATGAAAAACAATGTATCGAGAAGCCTCTGAGAGGTTATCTTACAGACTTCTCAGAGCCACAGTGAGAACACGAATATGTAATAAACATAGAATTATATTTAAGCCTATGTGGTCATCAACTCAAAATGGAAAAGAAAAAAGAATTGAAAATAGAATCAAATGCCTGGGCTTCGTTGCCTACTCTTCAAAGCCATAACTTTTATAGTAAGGACTCCAAAATAACAATAAAGAGAATCATCATGTAAACTTCCAGTGTTCATAACTTGCTTGGGACATCCATAGTACTGTCTTCAGTCTTGCTTTATAATCACTGTTCTCAAACCTACAAATAACAAGTTAGATTCCAGACCATCCAAGTACCTTTTCATCATTGCCGAGGTTGCTGATATATTCTAGCAGTGGCTCTGCATAGTGTGAAATTGAATTGACTTGATCTGTAGAGGCTGCCCTGTTTATTCCATTGGAGGTGAGATCCAAGGCAGCCACTCTGTGCCCCTTCCGCTTAAGCAGAGTAACAATTTTATACCAACACCATGCTCCATGCCCAAGTCCATGAATCAAAACAAAGTGCTGTTGTCTTCCTTCTCCTTCCTGATCAATTTGGCAGAAAAAAAAGCTCAGATCAACTCATCATGGGACTCCATCATTGCTTTACTGCAAATCAGAAAGCCAAAAGCAAAGCAACACAAAACAGAACAGAAGAGGCTGCTAAAGTTTTGGGATTCCACTACCTGTACATGAATAGAAACAATAAGCAGCATGACACCAAGAGCAACAACTGTCCTACTACATTGCAGCACCATCTTAACAGCTGACCAGAACAGAGACTGCAGTGGCCAACTTCTTCTGTAAGGATTAGATTGACAGCTGACCAAAACAGAGACTGCAGTGGCCAACTTCTTCTGTGACAATTAGATTGAGCGTTCTCTACATTGTAGACGGTGGAGGAGATGATATAGATGGTGGAGGAGATGAGGTCGAAGAGTACTCTACCTGAAATATCTCAAAACCAGTGGGGACACTAAAGAAAAAGTGAACGTGGGAATTACTTGCAGTAACTGGTACATGTGCTAAATCTGGCTGGACACTAAAGAAAAAGTGAAGGTGGGAATTGCCTGCAGTAACTGGTACAAGTGCTAAATCTGGCTGGAAAAGGCCATAAGGGAATATGAAGGACGCCTAATTGACTTAAGTTTAGTTTTAAATTTCTGTAATTCAAGATTAAAATGAAAATACACGTTATAACAAAAAAACATATAGGCTTACACTATCTATTACAAGAAATTTTCAAAAGAATTTTAGTTTTTTTTTAATATGTTTTGATTAAATATTAAAATATTTACCCAATTTTTAATATGTTTTTAATTAAACATTAACATGCATAGAAGCCGTCTAGAAGGAATGAAATCATATGATGCGTTTGAACATTAACATAGATGGAAGCCTTCTAGAAGGAATGAAATCATAAAATGCGTTTGTATAGGCATAAAACACAATAATCATTTTTTTACACGTTAACATGTTTTTTAATTAAACATTAACATCGAGAGAAGTCCTCTAGAAGACCTTTATTTGACACCTTTAAAATTGATATTTGAAATTTAAAAAAATTAAAAATATATATATTTTTAAAGAACTTTTAAATCAATATTTAAAAATCAAGTTGACATCTTTTCCAGCTTTGACAACATGGAATGAAGGGGAAACATCAGTCCTGGGTGTCTGGAATATTGAGAAAGTGATTAGTCATCTCAGTACAATCTTCCAAGACTTCTAGAAATTAAAGACGAGTGTCTCTTGACTACAGAAAACCATGTGGCAATCGACTTCTAACTAAATTGTCAATTATGTCAAAATCCATGAGTATCGTGTCCCATCTACTAGTCTTTTTAAATCAAATATTTGTTTCCGTGGAGTAAACCATCACTACTCAAACATTTGCTTTTTACCAAGTAAATATGTCAAATTCATGTTCGTTTTCTAAAAATAAATATGTCAAATTCATCAGATTCCTAAAACAAGCCTCTTAGACTATCCACGAAATACTTTTTAATTTTTCTTTTTTCAATCATATATATATATATATACAAAGCCTTTCAAGGGAATAAATATAAATATAGTATGAGGGGACAAGGCCAAAGAAAATAAGTATGAATGTGATAAGTTTCGTTTTGCTTACCAGATCTCATCTAAATCTTTTGCCAAATAGCTCGTAACTCTAGGTGGCTTTTTGCTAAGCTAAATCGATCCCCTTTGGCAAGTATTGCATGCTTCATTACTTTAGCTTATTAATGCTTGATCTGATTTTGATTTGGAGTTGGCATTACTCATTGAGCAAGCACGTTCACATTAGTTAGGGAACAAACTTGAGTACAATGAGATAGGATATGTTACCATCTTCTAGGTTATATATATATATATATATATATATATATATATATCTTATTTTCAAAGATTAATATATAATCAATTGAATCATTTGATCAAGGTATAATTAATTGAATCATAATATGTTTTCTTTATTATTTCTCTTGTCCCACCTTCATTTTCACTTTCATTCTCACTCTCACCATCATATATATGTAAAGAATTAATATAATCAATTGAATCATTCAATCAAGGTATAATTAATTGAACCATAGTATGTTTTCTCTATTATTCCCTTCACCCTCATATATATGTATGAGTGTGGGGGTGGGGGAATAATAGAGAAAACATATATATATATATATATGAGTGTGGGGATGAGGGAATAATAGAGAAAACATATTATGTTTTCTCTATTATTCCCCCACCTCCACCCTCATACATATATATGAGGGTCGGGTTGATATGAGTGTGGGGATGAGGGAATAATAGAGAAAACATATTATGTTTTCTCTATTATTCCCCCACCTCCACCCTCATACATATATATGAGGGTCGGGTTGGGGGTAATAATAGAGAAAACATATTTCTAATTAAGGCATGTTGTCTTCATTTAATGGAAAAGTCATAAGTCATAGGTCACAAGTTTAATTAGTTGAGTCCTTTAGAGTTATTAGCCGCTATTGTGGCTTGTAATTGATCCACTCTCCATCTAGATATTTCGTGGAAGATGAGGGGAATCTCACAAGGTTTTCCTTTGAATATACGCACACACACACACGCATACCTGAAGAGATAAGATCAATCAATTATTGTCAATTTGTTGGGCATTCTACTAGCTCTGTGATGGTAAGTTCCCTATTCAAATCCTCTCAAGTGAGGTGCACTAGTGTGCACCATTAGGTGTGATATAATACACTGATATTGACCCCTTGCACGTATTAACTTAGACTATGCAAATAATCTAAATATGCTAGTATGGATTCCTAGTGTGGAGCTCAAAGCCAAGGCTCGACTAGTGAAAGACTAAGAATGCATGATGTAAATATATGTATATAGACCATGTGGTAGGCTTGTCATGATGAAGGAAAAGTTATGTAAATATGAAATGTGGAATATAATATAAAGTGGTCCTAGATGGCTATGTGGAGCACAAGAGGGGCTATGATTCTACGAGCAGGGAAGAGGAAATGGGGCCTATGGGAAAACAAATCCATTATTTCCAAGTGTCATCCTTAGAACTCATTTATTTTCTACCATGTGCATTCTTTGACTTATCAACAATTCATTGAATGCATGCAAGAGGTTGATGGGAAAACAATTTTTTCATAGTTATGGAAGTATGGGCCAAGTACAATCGTCGTGGGAAGTGTATTAGTCCTACATTCCTCTAGTTAGAAGTAAGGAGGACCATTATTTCCACCAATCTTTTCATTGACTTTCACTCTATCTTTCATTATAATACTCTCACATGCACTCTCTACCTAGTTCATGTTGTGTTCTCCACAACAACTTTTACCAATATGGAAATCAACCAAAATCAACACCATGAAGAGGAAAAATTACTTACTTGGTATGGAATATAGTTGGTTGTAGATGAGCATAGAGACTGGGAAAGATAGGAATTCATCACCCATCGCTCATTATCTATTAGTAGGATGCTTGAGAGCCAAGTATTGGTTGTTGTGGGAAAATCTTAAGAAGCATACAACAAATTGGGATTTTTCTTTCCCCACTAAAGAGTACTAGAGGGAAGGATATCTTTGAGGGATTGTTGAGCAAAGAAAGAGAATATATTCCTTTTGTTTTATGTGGCGATGGAGGAGAAATCTTTGGTTGTTGAAGATTGAATGAGATGCTCGTCATGCTCTATGGTGAGTAGATTGGTTGAGAATGATAGTAGATGTGTTGGAGAGAGAGAGAGAGAGAGAGAGAGAGAGAGAGAGAGAAGCATGTAGTTTGTTTTCTTCACCTTTATGGCCTCATGGCCCAAATTGGGGGTGTTATTCATGTTGGATGGCTACAACTAGGTGGAAAATTTCTCTCGTGCAACCAATTTCTTGGACCAAATGTTGTTAAAAGATAATTCTCCTTTTATTGTTTATGAATATGTAAAATTATTGTTATTCTATGTTATAGAAATTTATGTATTATGCATGTTGTGTTTGAATATTTGATTTTTTACAGAAACAATTAGTTTGTATTAAAAAAACGTCGCAGTTGAACTATTCGGTAAATGTTGTTGGAACAGGAAATTTTTAGAGTTAAGAGCAATAAGAGAGTCAGAATGGACTGAAGGAAACAACGCACGCCAAAAAAGAAGGAAGACCAGCGTGACAAAGGGAAAAGGAAGTAGCACGCCAGAAAAGAAGGAAGATTAGTGCAAGGAATGGTTGGATCGAAGACCAACCATGCGAAAGGCAGTTAGAAAGTGGGCAAGTGGAGTCCACTTAGAGTTATGTTGTTGAGTCATAATGTAAGGGTTTTAACCCATTTTGTAGTATAAATATGATGTATGAGGTAGATAGGAGGGTATAACATAACATATCTTAGTATGAGCTACCCTAGAACTTGTGCACGACGAGTCTATTTTGGAGAGTCCTTTTTTATTCAGAGTTTTTGTATTGTTGAGAGTTGTGGATCTCAAATAGAGTCAATATTGAGATGTAACTGAGGGTCAGGTTGCAAGTTGTGGAGCTTGGTGCGACGTTGTCCAACCTCACATGCACCATTCATAACTTCTGATGTAATGTGTGCGACGTGGGACTATTTTGATGAAGAATAAGAAACAAATATAAGATCTTTGTGGACGTAGCCCGGGGGGTGAACCAAGGTAAAAATGGTGTCTTTATGTGTGATGTGTCCTTTATATATGCTTTATGATGAATGATTGGTTAGATGCATGCATCTATTAGGGTTTATTTACATTGCGCACTAGTATAATGAATGTTGTTGAATGGATAAAATGACAGATCTGATGAATGTTATGGTAGAATGCATATTAAAGTAGAGAAGTAGTAGAAATAACATCCCCAATCCCTTCCATGACTATAGACATCTACGTCCTGAAGTCACCCATCAACCATCTCAGGTGAGACTGTGTTGTGCACTCTGTGCGCAGTGTAGCCTTCTGGTTTACCAGAAGGGCCAATGGTGAAAAAAGTTTTGTTGGAGAACTAAGGTAGAACCTGGGTCATCCCATACATCCAACACATGGTTCTGTTTCCAGCTGGAACTTAGAAGGATATCCTGGAAGGGTTTTGGTGAAGAAGATGCAGTGGTAGAAAAAGGTGTCCAGGCCATGGAATCCTATAAAGAAAGAGATTGAAATATGGTTGGAGATAAAGAAACTAGAGTTTGCAAAGAAATATAATAAGGGTTCCAAGTACACATTGTGCCAATATCTGCAGAGGTATGTGTTTACTGATTTCCATGAATCATATTTCTGTTATTTTCCAAAATTATTACAGGACTAGATATTGAGGTTGAAAGATACCCATCCAACTAACCAGATTAGGCCAGTAGAGTGGATTGTTGAAAACATTGCGTGATTGGAAAGGGTTATTAACAAATTCACGTGCGCAATAGATTTTTGGTTAGACAATATTACTGCGGGGTTTATTATTGAATTTACAGTAGACACAACGAAGTCATATACTACTACAGAGTGGGATTTCTTGAGGGTACCCATAGGGAGGTACATTAGGTCACTTTACACATATATCAATACCTTACTACATGATAAAGGTGTGATGACCATGGAATCAGAAAGATGGATCACTCTACGTGCATGGGGGAGTTGGGGGAAGCACTAAGGAAGATATGAGATATGGAGAAGGCTTTGGAGAGTAACCCGAAGAAGGAAGCAATGGACCCCATCATGATGGATGATGAACATACCAAGGAGATCATAAGGAAAGAAGGTCTGATGCGCAACAGACGACCCTACTAGTATAATATGAATAGTAAAAAGAGGGAAGTAGTCGAGTGAGAGGGATTGGAAAATAATGAGGAAGAGGTAGAGGATCTTCGTGCCACGGGGAAGATTGAGGTTATCTTGCGTGCCACATATGAGAGGAAAGTCAGAGGTCATGGGTCCAGCGTATAAGAAATCTCTCCATTCCATATATGAATTAGTGTGGAACCCACAACCCCATGTGCAACTAAGGACTAAGACATCTAAAGAAGAAAAACCGGTTACCCAGCAAGTGATTAGTGGTAGAAGAATTTTTAAAGGACGTGGGTCCAATAGTAGAAGTGAAAGTTCAACAAGTAGCAGTCAAGTATCTACACCGCATAGAGATGGTAGTTCAACAAAATTCACAATGGAAGGACAATATCCAACTATTAGGTTACCATAGTTCTGAGGGGACAAGTCAGATGATCCAGAAAAGCATTTGTTTATCTGTGAGAAGATATGGGAAGCAAAGCAGATTACAGATGAAGATAGAAAGGTTGCATAGTTGGAAATCACATGTTGGAAGGTTTACAGTTGGGAGTAAGCTTGTCATTGATGACAAGAACAACGATGGCAAAGATCAGCATGATCAACAGCACAGTGATAGCAGCGCAGTGATAATGGAAGAGTAAACTCCATTTTAGAATTTCGGATACCGGGAGTTGAATTGTCGAAACACTTCACAACCGAAGTGGCGAAATCGCGAAGTGGGAAATCGCTAAGTGGAGTTGAAGCATCGAAACACTTCACCACAGAAGTGGCGAAATGTGAAATGGAAAAATGATCCTAGCCTTTGGATCAAGGTGTGATCTGGGTTGTCAGATCCAAGAGGTGAATATGGTAGACCACGTCAGAAAGGACAATCGTGGACCGTTGGATCAAGAGGACACGTGGCGAAAGATCAGAGCTAGTCAAAGACTCCATTTCAGAGTTTCGCGAATCGCGACTTGGAGTGACGAGAATCTCCATCTAAGGATCAACGAGATGCGAGATCACAAAAAGATCAAGACTGTCAGATAAACAAGAACGAGGACTGTTGATCTTAGCTCCATCTCGGAGTCTCGCCTATTGCGACTTGGAGTGACGAGAATCTCCATCTAAGGATCAGCGAGATGCGATATCACGAAAAGATCAGGACCGTTAGATCACCAAGAACGAGGACCATTGATCTGAGATCCATCTCGAAGTCTCGCCTATCGCGACTTGGAGTGACGAGAATCTCCATCTAAGGAATAGCAAGATGCGAGATCGTGAAAAGATCAGGACCGTCGGATCACCAAGAATGTGGACTGTTGATCTGAGCTCCATCTCAGAGCTTCTCCTATCGTGACATGGAGTGACGAGAACCTCCATCTTAGGAACAATGATATGAGAAATCGTGATTTAATCACAGACATCAGATCAAGGTGTGATCTGGAACGTTGATCCGACTCCATTTCGGAGTTTTGCAAATCGTGACTTGGAGAGGCAAGAAACATAACCACAAGAACACTGAAATCGTGATATGCAAAATCATGATATGATCTGAGCTATTCAATCAAGATCAGATCTGAACCGTCGAATCATAGGACAAGTGGCAAGCAATTGGAATTTCGCTGACTTGGAGTCAACGGAGGATGGTGTGGAAACTCGTGAAATATGAAGTGCCTTTTGGCATAGCCTATGGTCATCGCCAGTGGTCACGAGAAGGGAAGGAGTCAGTTCAGATAATCTCCATTTCGGGGTTTCGGGGATCGCGACTTGGAGAGTCGAGATGACTCATCTCTAGATTCATGAAATGCGAAATCGTGAAAGCGCTTTATGCATAAGTGCGTGGTCACGGCCATTGGGAACATCGATGGAAGATGGAGGAAGAAGCTGGAGGTGCTAATCTTCACCACAGGGATCCTAAAATGCCAAATTACGAAATGGTGAAACAGGCACAAGATTCTTTATTCTTAATCCAATGGTTCAGGTAAAGTTGAACAAGATCGAAGGGATACTTTTGCGCTTCTCGGTGTAACAGCTAAAAAAAATGACGATCTCTGCCAGAGGACTCGAAGAGGACTGAGTGTGATTGCCAAAGAAGATGAAGAGTCTCAAGGCATCTTCCAGTGGATTGAGGATTATTGATACAGGCGATTGACAGATGGAAGAAGATTGAAGCCTGTAACTGGAACAAAGAAGGTGAGCTCAACTGTCACAGAGAAGACGAGGAGTCTCAACTTCCATAGAGGCTGAGGAATCTCAGCATAACATACAGTGATGCTGAACAAGTGGAAAAACATCCAGAGAAGCTGAAGAGTCGTGATGATGATCAGACAGAGCACTCGAGTTGTGGAGGAAATTGGTGCGGTGTGAGCATGCAAAGGAATGGCTAATATTCCATGCACAAGTTACACAGAAGAGGAGCATACACGGTACAGAGAAGGGAGGTTGTTGTGGGTGATGTTGGAGTTGTTGTGGTTGCTATTGTTGAAAGTGATTCATGCGTAAAGAAGGAGGAGAGTGAAACAACTGAATTGAACAGAAGAGGAGCTGTGCAGTGAATGGACATGGCGCACAGAGCATAAAAACCAGAAGAACAGATAGCGCAAGTCATGTGTGCAGGAAGGTAGTGAGGCAGACAGAGCAATGAAATGCAGCAGAACAATGATGAGTTTGGTAATCCACTGTTGAACATTATATCACTGTAATAAGTTTCAGTAGCAAAGATTTATATTTCAGGGTGGAAGGGAGGTGCTAGGGAGGACTGGTGTCCTCAGAGGTTCAAGTGGGTGCTTGAACACAGGGAGTGCTTCCTTCTAGTTGGTGCTAGAGAAACCAAGGAGTTGGTGCTTCCTTCTAGTTGGTGCTAGAGAAACCAGGGAGTTGGTTCTTCCTTCTAGTGGGTGCTAGAGAAAAACAGAGAGTTGGTACTCTTAGCGAGTTGCAGCTTGCAAAACAAAGGTTGTAGCCTCACAATGAGTTGGTGCTCATATGTATGATAATGTAAAGAATGTAAATAATACTTATCATATAAAGAAGAAGAGGTTTTTACCCT